>OX639994.1:98997560-99034252 GCA_951828415.1 Anomoia purmunda
TTGTGGCAATTAGCTCTGCAGTTGCAGTGATTCGGTAAGCGGTCCCTAGAGTATTTGTAAGCGCTTCCAGGACCTTAACATGCCCGTATCTTACTTCTTTTCATGGCTAAATCGCTTTAACCCTGGCAGCCCAACAGCTGGCCAGAAATTTGAGTCCACCGGGGGCAGGTTTAAAATTACCTGCTTGGAAGCCATACGCTGTACTCATTCAACCTTGGCTCTGGATAAAGTTTCGCTTTTTGTTTCCCACCGAACGCTTACCACGTAGAAGCCTTAAACATTCAGTTTACTATGTGTGTGGTCTACTTCTCTATAGATGCGTTGCAAACATACAACGGTATGATGCCCTTCCTGGAGCGGTCTTTGATGTTTCGCTTCCATTTGAGCTTTCTTTTCTGACCCCGGTTAAGAGAATAGTTCTACCCCATTTAATGAGGGTAGTTCGGACGGGGTCGGCCTTTGTGTGGTTAACGCTAAGTTCAGTTTCAGTTTTTCAGTTTTGACCAGATGTATATTAGGCTGAGGGCATACTGTAGTAGCCCCCTCAGAACGTGCATATATTTACCGCTTATTACAATTGCTATATCAGCGGCATATGCTACGACGTGGCAATCAGTGCCCTCTAAGTTCCATAGTAGACGAGAGAGAACACTCCCTTGGGGGTGCCTCTAGTCACACTCCTGCTGGACCCCCGATCTTAGGAGGGATTTGACGTACAAAATATATATGAGATTTTCAACATGGGTAAAAATCTACCCATAAAGTCGGAAAATACATATCGATTTTAAGCTCAACGACCGGTCAGCAAAGCAGAAAACAATCTTTTTGTCTCCCATTCTTAAGACTATTTCATATTTCGGTAAAGGGTTTATTTAATTTTCATTTCCTCCTATATTTGAGTAGCATATTATATATTGCTATCAATTCATTTTATCCCTTAACTAGTGACAGGTAAAACGGCAATAAGAACAGTGACTTGGAGTCTGTCAGACTTCCATAAGGAATGGTGTTTTTTTTTGTTAAAATTGACTAAGAGCAAACAAATTTTTGCATTTTCATTTAAACCTCAATTGTATGGAAAAAAAACTTACAAATATTCTTTAGGAACTAAAACAGCCCTTGAGGATTCTGAACATAAGCAAATTCCATCCCAAATAATTATCCAAAATACAAAATTAAAGTATGCAAAATAATTCTTCCTACCCTCATTGATTTGAAAGAAATAAATTTGCACAACTGAAACAAGATTTTGTTAATTTCACATGGCTATAATAATTTCTGTATCATAAATATCAGCACAAATTAATGACACTTTTCATCAGCACAACGGTCTATCTTTCGCATTGCCTAAGGCATTCATGTCATAAACAAAGTTCAAACTTATCAACTTTTTGTGTATCTTTATTAGGCTGATTTAATATTTTTTAGCTTTAACCTAGCAAAAAATATTTAACCTGAATGAAAATGAACTTTGAGTGGAAATTTCAAAATATTCAAATCGATTGGCAAAATGCATATCGCTAAAAAATGGTTTATGCAAATATTTTCAGTCACACTGATAATACTGAAACTTTGTAGTTATTTAAATTATTTAATATCCCATAAGTACCATTTAACCATATCCAAATACAAATAAACCAACAAACAAGAAACCTAGCGACCTAGCTTAATGTATGTACATATTTATACTCTCACGTGAATAAAGTTCAAATATTTTACTTGAGTGCATCGAAAATTAATGGCAACTCATTTCTTAGGCAGGCAAATAACATTGGTAAAATCGTTTGACTTCCGGTTAATTACCGGAAAGGTCGAAAAGTTGCTTTACTCTTTCTTAACGTTGTGATTTGAATGTTCAGCATTATTTTGACAAATAAATAGATGTGATACAATACATGCTACATGCCACTTCTGCGCCACCAAAAGATTGAGTGAGTTAGTAAGAAGATGAACCAAATGTAAGTAAGTATCTTATCTTCAATAAATTTATGTGGGTGTATTAAATTTAATGTTTTTATAGATTGTAAATTTTTTTGAAGACCTACCTACATATTTTGCTTGATACGAGTATATGTTTTTCATAACTTCAGATTAGTTCTTTACTTGTCGGCCTGCTCTCAACGCTTTCTTTTTGTTTATTGTGGTCAATGAGCTACTGTCGCGCCTATAGCAGGAAGGCTATCAAGTTATTGCATACCGGGCTAACGTGGTGCTCAATGCCAAAGGAAGGTTTTTGGACACCTTGTGTAGTTAGTAGATGGTCTCGGAATTAAAGACTAACTTCAGGTATTAACCCTGACAAAACCGAGCTCGTTCTATTTACGAGGAAGTACAAGATTCCTATCGTTCATTTTTCCGGATAGGGCTTAATATTGGTTAGGAATTTTTCCTGGAAACTGAATATTGAAGAAAGGTCGAAGAAGACACTGGCTATCTTGCACTGCTATAGGGGGGGCCATCGCGAAAGCCAGGCCCACTCGCCTAGATCAATTACAGAGCTACAGTAGTCAGTAAGGAAAAAGTGCAATGATCGGTTCGTATTTAAATCAGCGCCAATACCAGTTATGAATCTTGTATTGAATATTATTCTACTATATACCATAAATACACTATAAATTTAATATAATTTTAAATCCGCTAATGGTCATTCTAGGACATTACAAAGCTTTAGCTTCATCCCGGCTACGGCGATCGATTGCGTGCCTTCCATGGTTCCTAAAGAATAAAACTTTGGTCGGTACCAATTACCTTCTAGAATGGATTGGGTAGGGTGTGATATGTGGAATCGGGGGCTGGTGAGCAAAATCATGGATGGATCGAAATTTGAAGGAAGGATTAGAGGAAGGGTGTACTGCAAAGATCTGCGTCAGAAGCAGTGTAGACTACCATATCACAGCAGGGTATTTCAGGCGGTGATACCGGAGGTGAACATTTACACTGATAGCTAGGCGGCAATTAGACCTTTTGGTTCAATACCGGTGGAATTGAAAGTGATTATGGATTGTGTAACTTCTCTTTCCAGAGCTTCGGAGTACAATTTCGTTAAGATAATCTCAGTATCCAGGCAAAGTGATACTCTAGATATTTGCGAAGCGAATGAGTTTGCTAGGCATAAAAAGCATTTCGGAGTTCGTCTAGACACCTATCAGCAGCTTCTGGAACGTGTAAGACCGCGGGGTTGGTTTGGCTCAAAGTAGTTTGAATGAGTTCCCGGGAACTTCTATGATTATCTAACTCACAGCTCTAATTAATTGTAGAGTTCCTTTGGCTGCCTACGGACTTCTCCTGGACAGATGAGCTCTCTGTCGTCTCAGCAAGCGCTGGTAAATTGCTACGAGATGCAGAATTGCAAGAAACCTCTGACCGAGAGTGAATCGTGGGCGCTCAAGGGAGCTGAGGTCGCTTACTAAGCGGCAACTCTCGACCCTCGTAGGTGCTTTAACTGGCCATTGTCCGTTGGGTATTCGGTTAGGCTGAAGATAGTCTCTGACACTTTCTGCCGCAGCTGTATGGAGGAGGATAAGGTGAATTCATCTTTTCACTTTCTGCTCAGCTACCCTGCCCTTACGAGACTGAGGTTCAAGTGCCTAGGCTCATACTTCATTAAAACTCCAGAAGAGCTTTCTGGGGTGGAGATTGGTAATTTGCGTGGCTTTATTCGGGGCACACAACGTTTCTTAGGTTAATCTTTCCTGACCTTTCCGATTCACGTTACAGTTCATAAAACAGGTGGTATCACAATGGACTCCTACTATGTCTAAGTGAGTTCCCATTGCGGGAATTACCACAGTAATCTAACCTAACACAACCTGTTAAGGCATTTCCCAATGAGAATCTACGCGGTGCGCCTCAATATTAGCACTATTAGAGACCTATACTCAGTACCCGAGATCGTACCATACCTACTCTCCGGTGGGCATAGTGGGAGCGGAGATAAGCTGGCTTCTTAGTTAAATTGCAAGCAGGCGGTGTAATTTGCAGATTGCAATTAAGATGTTGCAGTTGTTGAATGTATTGTGGTATCACAATGGATCCCAGAGGATCTGGGCGAGTTCCGAGGAATAGCCACCTTTTTATTATCAAATTTCGACATACCGTCCGCCAAAAACGATTCAGGAAAAGAGAAAGACTAGTTGGCGGCGGTTAGTAAGCAAGGTTACGACCGGCGTTTTGCGTTGAAATTAACCAAAATTGGTTTACCTGATATAGCTTCAACTAAAAGGAATTTTTTACTTACTTAATTGCTATTAGAAAAAACTATTCTATAATTTTTTATGTTACTTGCCTCGGCCAGGATTTGAACTTTTTTTGAATTAGACATACAAGACAGCTGTTTGTCGCGGCGTATGAGTAACCTGATGACATGTAATGGAAAATGGCATATTTTCCCCGAAATAAATACTCAACAAATTGCAATAAAATATTTTACTATCTAAGAAATTTAAAATGACAACAGTTCAAATAAATGGCCTAACTTAAGAAAAAACTATGCGTTTGCCAAAAAAAAATACTTGGCTGTTCCAAAAAGGAAGTGGATTTCGGGTACAGCATTAGAAAAGAAATCGCATACTTTCACTGGATCCGCTAACATAATATTTTAACTTATTTCGCTATACCTGATGGAATCTTACAGTTGACAGTTGAGATAAGGAGATAACTAGAGCCGATTGATAAGGAATAAGCTAACAGATCTTTGCCAAGAAAACCGAAACAACAAGCAACTTCTTTGCAATCTACATTCTTTGGTGTTACTATCGAATTTCTAAATTCGACGAAATCAATAAATTAATTTATTCAATATTCGTTATCTAAAATGTTCGTGTTCAGTTATTCAAACGATATAAGTATACTGAAAAATTGTGAACGATATTTGCAATGAAAAAGAGCTTTCGAATGTCCAATCCGACAAGCCCCATTACTACAACAACAAATCAACGATCCTTATCAACACGGCGTCGTTTTAAACCAAAAATTATTGATGATAGATTGGCCGCACTAAGCTTTCATCGATATATAAATGGCCAAAATTTTGTGGATAACTGTACTGTACCGCAAAGCTTGAAATATTATTGAAGGGAAACTTCTTTATCGGCCTGAGAGTGACTTTTAAGGAACAGCCGCGTCAGAATCGCGAAAAAAAAACTCAGAAAGTCACCTCATGACCCATAAATAAAGGGTGTTTTTTAAGACTGACAGAACTTTAAATTGAAATCAAACACATAAAAAATGAAGTATGATGCCAATTTGTTTTTATTTGAAAGACATTTTCATGACATTTTATATTTAGAAACGATTTCTGGCATATGCCCGCCTCGACTAGCTTTGGTGAATTGGATGTGATCTGTCCAATTCTTTTTTTGCGCAAAATTTTCCATTTTGTGGATGGACAAAGTCCAACTTGTTGAGCATGGCAGGGAATAGACAAATTCGGATCTTCTTCAATACTATCACTTACATCACCAATATACCGAAATTTATCAACAGTTCGACGAATAAGCTGTTCTGATGCTTATGATGATGATTATGTGGACCATAAAATTCACGAAGTGCTCTATAAGTTTGGCGAACAGAACACTGATTTTTAAAGTAAATTTCCACACTTTTTAAATGTCAAAACGAAATATCATTTACCAGTTGTCAAGTGACAGCTATCCCTATTGATAATTCTATCAGTCTAAAAAACCCCCATTATATGCGAAAAAACAAACATACATACTGAGAAAGCCGCATAGCTATATGTAGGTATGTACTATATTTGGGACCGGGTTAATAATAGAATGCAATCCTGCAAGCAAACTCTGACACTGAACGAAACTTAACCAACGCTGACAATGAAACTGAATGAACTGAACCCATGCGGACCAAGAACAGGACGCAATCAGTATAGTATTTGATAAACTAATGTTAAATAAACTAATATTACACTACTAAATAAACCGGCAACCCAAGCATATAAAAACAGTTGTATTTGCCAAGTAAAGGACACCAAATATATTTATATGCTCATCAGTACATATGTGCTTACATATCTACCTTGGGACCATTTCCATTGGACTAGTTAAATACCATTTGAGGAAAAGCCCTGAACACTAGGGCACTTTTTTCGGAATAATTATTTTGGTATCATTTTATGACCTTTCGGAATAGTTAAGGACCTCGACTTCAAGTTTGGGAACAGTACTACTAATTATTACTACTACTAGTATTAATAACAGCTATTACTACTACTACTACTAATTATTTCTTTTATCCCTACGACTGCTTCTGCTACTACCACTGTTTTTGCTAATTCTACTACTATTGTATGAAAATACTGAATTTAATTTCATGTGGAAAACTTAATATTTATTTCAAACAACTAAAAAGGCATGAAAAGTTATAATGAAAAGTTTTTTTTTTAATTTTAAGATGATTATGCTTCGCTAATTCGTCGACAACTACTCGTCCATTGATGCGTTTCGCTTTTTTACTTCGTATATTTTCTGGGTTTCAGAAAAAGCAGGATAATAGGTCGAGGTGGTGTGGTAATTATGATCGCTTAAAGCGTCAAACTTTTCTGCCGACTGGCTGTTGGTAGTTGTAACAATGGCATTACACCACAGCGCGGTGCAAAATACATTTCAAATTATATCTTAACGATAAATTCGCAAGCTCGCACTTTCCTGCAAATGCTTAACCCCTTTGTCTATCAGAAAAAGAAACTAGAATTATCCACCGTTTGGGTTCATTGGTCCCTAATGTAATCCATAGATATTTGTTTCTGTTTTTGAATCTATATAAAAGTATGTACATATTTATATAATTGGTAGTTTAGACATATTTTTCGAAAGCATTTTTTTTGCATACAAAAGTAGTATGTTTTCGTTTTGTGACCTTTCCGGAGCTTCACATGCTGTTTTTTTCCATTTGCAGTATAACATAGTACGACACAATCAATTTTTTTTTTGGTACACATGTTAAATGTTAACAAAATATGAAAATAGGATTAAAATAAAGAAACACGTGTTTTGGCGTTTTGCTGTAGAAGGTCAGAATTTTGAGAAAATTCAAAGGACCGTGGAGGTTCACTTCTAATGAACAAAAAAAAATAAAATAAAAGAAATTAAAAAATGAAATATTAACAAAAAAAATGTATTACATTAAAAGTGAACCTCCACGGTCCTTTGAAGCTTAAAAATTCTGACGTGCTACAGCAAGACGCCGAGACACGTGTTTCTTTATTTTCGTATTCTATTAACATTTCTCATGTGTACACCCTTTTCACGCTATACATCCTTGTCATTTGCTCCAGCTTTGGTTGTGTTGTAGTCCCAAAATTGTTTCTGTCAGTAATGTCAGTATGAGTATGAAAGCTATCATTTTATAGCTTCGTATTCCAAATAAAGCGGGAAATATTTCGTAGTCGGCAAGTTCGGTTTGTCTTTTTTTCTGATTGTTTCTATAATTACTCAATTTTTTCGAACATGAAATAATTAAACGATCACAGGCCAAGTTTTGGTTCAGACTTTCTTTATCTCGAATACTGAGATTTTGTTGCTTGCTTCTCCAATTTCCGGCACAAATTTCCAACTTCAAAGCATATGATGTGGCGCTGTCACCAATTTCTTAAGTTTGATGCCAAGTTTTTGATGGGATGCACTGCCAAAATGGGAGCCTTGCTCTAAACACTAATAATTTTTCCTTACAGTCATACTCCAATCTGGAATGAAACCGTTTTGTAGGTAGCCCGATCTAGATTTCGGAACACTTGTAGCAGCATTATAATAGCGGATAACTCTCAATTTTTTTTAAATCTTGTTCGGCTAATGATATCTTTGAAAAGTTTCAGTCCATTTTTTCTCCCCCACAGTTGGTCAATATCTTTATTGTTCACTGTGTAGATACTGATAAGTACTAGAAGTCCAATAAATTTTCGAAACTCCTTGAGTTCAATTGGTCTTCATTTATTTCCGAAAACATAACTCCTTTTGAATTTGTACATTTAAAAACAGGCCAGCTCTTGTATCTTAATAATCACTTCATTGCCAATAAAAATCGCACATTGGATATTTCCAATTTCACTTTTTACATAAATTTTGAAATGATAAATAGTTTTGAACGTCATAGTGCAGCGAATTTATGTTTAGAGACCATTTGACAAAAGCTCAAACCGAGAGGGCAAAAAATTTATAACGATATTGCTGGCATTCACTATATGAAACTAACTTTTCATTAGAAATAATTATTTGTCACTAACAAGCCCAACCTACGTTTACCAAATTTAGAACCAAATTTTTTCTATATATCTACTTTATATACAAATTTAGTCGTTTTCCTTGTTACAATTTGGCTCAAAGCCCGATCACAACGGATTTCAACCAACACGTAGCACAGGCATAGGCTATACTTGTATCCGATAGATGGCGCATGCATCGAGATATTCAGATAATCAGTCTTTATGGACCGATCTTGATGATATTAAAAATCAACATGATGCTGGTGCAATAAATGTATGAAAAATAAAACCCCTAGGTGACGCTACGGGCGAGATTTTCAAAAAACCCTCTTTTTTTAATCCGAGTTTAATATAATTAGAAAGGCATAATGTGGTTGCCATGAAATGTACGAAAAACCTGTCCGCTAGATGGCGCTAAAATAGAAAGTCCGTATTTATGGCCCGATATTTATGATACTAGAAAAATATGCAGCAGGTGCGATTAGCATTTGGTAAACTGATTTTAAATATAAAGTATGTATAAAGTTCCACTGGATTGCTCTCTGTTCGAATTTTCAAAAACTTCATCTTAGTGGTTCGCCTCTGTTCAAATCAAAAACTTTGCTATTTTGGGCAGATTCCCACTGAAAATTATGTAAAAAAAATTGCTGTTAACTTTCGAGTCGACTTTATCTTTAGCTACTGCGACATGGTTTTTAAATCTTCTGCAGGTATATGGAGACTCGGCAAGCAACGCAGGCGAAGTCGGGGATATCAACTATGTAGCTTTTTCTATAAAATAATATTTTCGGTCCAACGAACCCGGATGGCAGTTGCCGCTGAAAACTTTCCTATAGAAATGCGATTTTTTTAAATTTGTTTATATGGGCATAAAATAATAAAATACATGGAAATGTTTAAAGTCAAGGAGTTTCGTAATTCAAAAGCCTGAGATATGGATATGACAACACAATAGAATCTCATTTGGGTCCATTGAACCCGACTGGTAGACGAAGCGTTAAGCACAATGCATGCATTTAAAGAGTAAGTATATATGTACATATGTACGCATAAGTAGTATATAACAAAGTGCAAGTGTCATATGGATATGTTCAGATAAATACTTATGCTTTATCGTGTTTGCGTAATCGCTTACGTTGCATTCACTTTAACAGCTTGTGCCGACATCCATAAGCTTCTTGTGGTTGCTTTAATTTCATGCATATTCGTTGCTTTACCTCTTCACACACGACCAGACAAATGCGCTTGACAACATCGATTAAAATTAAATAATATGTTTATATATATATACTATATACATATATACTTACGTGCAGAGTCAAGCAAGCCTTGCTCCTATAACTTCACATGCAATTTTCCTGGAAACAAGAGAAAATTTACACTTACTTACTTAACATATGCACCACATCCGCTCAGCGTGTGTACCCACATACATACACCCATACATACATAGGTTGTTCAAATAAACCGAAAGAAATGCAAATAATTGCTGAGGATGTTAAGAATACTGCAAGATCTGCCCAGAGCTTAAACTTCCTACATATGTAATTGTAGCGTATTAAAAATTAAATAAATTAAGAGCACTTTTACATCGTTGAAATACATTAATCGATTACATCAATTTTATATAATTTAAAAGCAATTCCAGTGAGAGCAAAGTATCATTGATATTCTTGCACTTGTCTTAATTTGCTTAATTAAATATAAAAGCTGCGCCATAATCCCTGGCAGCTGTTGCTGTCTTTCTTTTGTAAAATAATAATTTAATTGTTATTTTTAATAGAAGTAATTAATTTGTCCCACAAGGGACAACTTTCAACTTCAAATTGATTTTTCTCAATTAGTCATTTTTGGGATATTCACCTCCAAAGTTCTATATTTCCCTCAATTCTTCAGTTAGGATGATCTAATTTGTCTCAAAATGTTCGGAAATCAACCAGGAAGACACCTATATGCATAACTCCAATACCGCTGAAGTGGGCCCATTTCACGTGGACGCACACATTTAATAAATAAATCAAGCATAATTTGTTCAGCTTCAGGTTGGTTTTTTTTTTCTTTGGAAAGTATTGGAGAAAACGACAACTGTCAAAGCGGTAGGTTACATCTGCTATTTCGGTAATCATCACACCTGTTCAGCAGACTTCTTCACCAGCCTAGAGGTGAAAAGCGGTCGCGTGCTTGTTTTGCAAGCGAAATAGCGAAGATCAAGACCTGGCAAATTCTATAAAGAAGAAGAAGAATTATTATTATTATTATTATTTATTTATTAATTACAATTAAAATTATAGATTAATACATATTATAGCACTAGCTACCAAGGCTATTGGCTTAGTCAGTATGTGAAAATAAATTTATAATAAATGTGCAATATTTAAATTTTTTAAGAAGGTAAAAATAGCTTTTACATTAGTTTCTGTAGAGCATGAGAGAATATTTAAAGGATCGGTATCAGCAAAGAATTGGGCACGTACGGAAGATAGCGCAGGGCATCTAGATAAGATAAGATAAGATAAGATATGGCGGATGGTTAGGTCGGATGCGTTGCAGAATGTACATAACGGCTGGTTTGTGTTCTTTAAAAGGTATTCGTGAGTTAGAAGATTGTGGCCTAGTCTGACGCGTATAAAGCATTTATTCATCCATGCTGTTGTGTTTGTTGGAAATTAGTATATGTACAGTGAGTCTCCTTTAACTCAAATCAAGATTATCCAATGCAAATGATCGACTTATGGAGACTTCGAGTTATAGGATATTATTTTTTTTTTTTCAAGAAACCACAATTATGAAAGGTACTATATCTTAAATTACTAGCGTATTTATTCATTTGAATTCAAATTCATTGCACACATGTACATATGTGCTTATTTAAATGTTACACTAAATTAAAATGGACAAAAATTGATAACTGAAAACCTACTTCCCTTTAGGAGTATTCAGTAAAAAAATTTTCTTCTTTTTGCAAAGCCTTATATTATCATCAGTCATTAAATTCATTCATTTGCCAATATTTTATATTATTTTTTAAAATTATAAAACTCATGTTCGATAGACCCCCATATTTTTTCTGGAATTGATATATAATTCTTTCCACTTCTCTTTAATTATCCTAATTTTTTTCTTCAATGGGCAAGCAATTTAAAACGCATTTCGATGCCACGAGATCTGAGCATTGAGTAGAAAGAAGACTCTATTCAAACTGTTTAACGAACTTTGCGCAAAGAAATGTTAAAAAGAGAAAAAAAACATTTGCTTAATAAACAAGTGCCTTTCCAAATATGAGCTTCACTTAAAAAAACGGAAACAATAATTTGGGATTTGCCATCCGACTTGCAAAAGTATTTGCCAAAATCCCTATTCTAATTATGGAGAAATTTGAGTTAGAGAAGTTAGTGTAAGGAAACTGAAATGAGTACATTTTGCTCCCTAAATACTATCGCCACTTAATTTTGCTCGAAATGCGAGAAATTCGAGTTACAGAAAGTCGAGTTATGGGAGTTAAAATAAAATGAATATAAATACGCGTTTTGAAATGCGAGAGTGTTAGTTGTTAAAATCTCCGCTTGTGATAGGGTATCAGTTATAATTTTTCTGTTTTTTCTAGCTACAGAAGCAGAATTCATGTTAGTTATGTAACCGGTCACAATTTCCTGCATTTTCACATGCATCAGCTTTTTCTGCCTAGTGAAACAGAATCTCGGTTATATCGTAAATGATGATGCGACATCAAAGCATCTATTGTGGGTATTTGGAATTCACCAAGCAGAGATTGAGGTACTTCAAATCACGTATGGCCGATTTCCAAATTGTTGGGAATTCACCAATTAATGACCTTCTTAGGTTCATAAGGGCATCTGAAGTAATCTCGGATCATCAAGGATAGATCTCGTTGCAAGAATATAA
Organism: Anomoia purmunda; assembly: GCA_951828415.1. Classification (NCBI taxonomy): domain Eukaryota; kingdom Metazoa; phylum Arthropoda; class Insecta; order Diptera; family Tephritidae; genus Anomoia; species Anomoia purmunda. The sequence goes on from OX639994.1 coordinate 99,009,679, forward strand.
AAGATCTTTCAGATCGAAAATACATTTTTTTCTCTTTTTCCTTAAAGCGCGGACACACTATGGTGATTTATTCTTCATTCAAACTTGAAGATGCATTTTGAAATATTAACATTTTCTACAACTGTTCCTTGATTTTTACTGCAGTAAAATTTAAATATATTAAAAATGTACACAATCTATCACATTTTTTTCCTTTGATCGAAGGACTAAGCATCCCCGTAGCTATAGAGCTATTCAAACAAAGTAGAAATGGCAAGTGTGGACGTTCTTGTATTATGCGGATTAACTTGTCCGGCATATTAACAGTTATCATGCACCAATCTATCAACGTTGTAGATGAAGAAAGTTTATATTGATTCCTTATTAAAATTAAATCATCTTCTTATATTTATGAATACGCTTTTCCACAAATTGTATGAACTTATAAGGTAACTGCCAAATTAGGGGAAGGTGGGGAATCGTGGGCCACGTTTTTATTTTGTTAAATACCTTTAGCAAAAAAAAATTGAAAATTGTAATATGGTTTGTTATTCTACATGAAGTTAAGAAACTTTTGACAATTACACTTTGTTACAATTCTTTTGTTTTTTCCGACTTTTCGTGGTTTGGAAAAAATTATTGTTTTTGCGATTTTCAAAAATGGTGGGGAGTCGTGGGCCACCATCGTAATTAAGTAAAAATCAAATAATTATGATGCAAAACTTTATTGAATTAGTAGGAATAACAAGCAAAGTTGTTTTAATTGACGACAAAATGCAGAAGAAGGGTTATGCACGATTATCACATTTTCCATAATAGCGTGGCATGATAACTGAAAATTAACAAAGAAGTAGGAAAATTTGATACAAAATATTTATTAATTGATTTATTTATTGATTCACAGCTTCGAAAACTGTCAAAACACAGGGCCACCCCAGAAGATACTTTTTGCAAAACAACGGCGTGTAATTGACTTGTTGAAGTGGCATGCAAAATTACTTTGGTATGTTGAAATGCAAAGGTCTGACGATAATAACAAGCATATTTACCTATGTTTTTTTCGTAGCAATTCGTCCAAGAATGTTGGAAATCAAACACGCAAAAAAATGTTTGCAGATACTTTTTTCGGGCGAGTATTGAGCAAGGCAAATAAAACGCGTACGTTTGTCAACAACCAATATAAAAATAAGTTTAGGCTAAGAGAAAACGATGACAGTTACATTTCACTATTTATCTCGACATACTGCCGAAAGGTGGCGGTGTCTCACGATTACCCATGTCCCACAATTCCCCTCCTTCCCCTATATTATTGTTGTTACTAAGCTTTCACAAATCTCTGTGGGTTCAAACCAGCATCAATACGTTTATCTTATTAATTTAGTTGTACTAAAAAACTTTAAAATATTGGAGGGTCTCCATACACGTTTCTGGAATATAGTATAGAAGAATTTCAATTAGCTTATCAATGAAATGCACTCAAGAAGTTTTAAATGGTGGCAACCTTCTTTAAAAATGTTCTTGTATAAACGCTTTCGTTTCAGAGCAGTACTTTTATATTTCAGTAAGTTTTCAAATAGCAATAAATTAATGTTTTTAAACACGTGGCAACTCCTTAAATACATTTTAATAATTAGTTGTTTTAATCCAACATCCTTTGCATTCCATTACCTTATATTACCCATAAGTTAATAATTTAATTTTATTTACTCCTTTAGGCCGGTGGTAACCCTCTCCAAAAGTATTTTCAAAATAAAGTTTTCGCAAAACTTTTTTGTTTTAGACCCATATTCCAATATTTGATTTTACTTAATATAATTTTAATTAATTTTTTAAACAAGTGGCAAATCTCTCCAAACATATTTTTCGAAATTAAGCTTTCTTAAGACCTTTAGTTTGGCGTTCATATTGAGAAATGTCATTTATTTTTTAATTTGACTTAATTTGCATTTAAACTGTTGGCAACCAGTTTCAGTTTTCAGTTTCTGAACTGAAGTTTTATTAAGCATCTTTCATGAATTGTTTTAATTGAATTTAACGAGGTGGCAACTCTCTGTAAAAACTGGATTCTAGGTTATAAGAAAATTCCCTGGAAATTTAACCAGTACCTATCTGGTAGTTATCTATAATTATACACCTACATACTTACATATACAGGATTATATACATAACGAGCCAAAATTTCAAAATTTGTCGGATGTTAAATCTTTCAACAAAGTGTCGGTCTTTAGATGCATATAAATAAATTTGAAAGATTTCCAATTTGTCATGGTAAAGCCGTTTGAATAACTAAGCCAAATAAATTATTTGACTGAAATTTAAGTCTGCTGCGAAAATTAATTCGTAAACACATTTAAAAAAAAAATCTGGGTGTAGTTATTTTAAGCAAACTGCCATAAGATATCAAATTAAACGCCCGAGGTATCAAATGAAATAAAATGAATTTACTATAATATTTTAAGCATTCGCACATGAATGAAAGTACCACTTATATTGGGTGTTTTTTTTACAGGTTTGTTTTTCGAATAGAGATAAAACTGGCATTTTGTGGTCAAATCTGGCAACTCTAATGTCATTTATGTTCAGTTTGGTTTGCCATTTCATCATGAACAGGTTGACAAAAGAACAACGCTTGCAAATCGTGCAAATTTATTTCGAAAATAATGGTTCAGTTCGCGAAGTTTACCGCGAGCTCCGTCAATTTTATGGTCGACATAATCGTCCATCAGAGCAATTAATTCGGTTAACCACGGATCGTTTTCGCACTACGTTTACTCTATGTGATAATACGCATCCGCAGAGACGTCGAACAGTGCGCACCGAAGAAACAATTGCCGCTGTAGAGCAAAGTGTTGAAGAGGACCCGAATGAATCGATTCGCCACCGTGCACAGCAATTGGAGCTTTGTCCACCAACTTTATGGAAGATTTTGCGCAAAGATCTTGGCTTGCGACCTCACAAGATCCAGCTTGTGCAAGAATTAAAGCCGCGAGACCATGCAATGCGTCGTGATTTTGGTGTATGGGCCGAAAATGAGATTGATCTCGATGCTGATTTTCATCGCAAAATTTTGTTCAGTGATGAGGCTCATTTTTGGTTGAATGGCTACGTCAACAAGCCAAATTGCCACATTTGGAGTGAAGAGAATCCACATGAGACCCTTGAAACGCCATTACATCCACAAAAACTGACTGTTTGGTGTGCTCTATGGGCTGGTGGAGTCATTGGGCCATACTTCTTCCGCAATAATGCTGGAGAGGCAGTTACCGTTAATGGAGACCGGTATAGAGCCATGATAACCGACTATTTTGTTCCCGAATTGGATGGCATGAATGTGGATGAGTTGTGGTTCCAACAAGACGGCGCTACATGCCACACAGCGCACGTCACAATCGATTTATTGAAGGAAACATTCGATGAGCGCATAATTTCGCGGAATGGACCTGTAAATTGGCCACCAAGATCGTGTGATTTGACACCATTGGATTATTTTCTTTGGGGATATGTGAAGTCGCTCGTCTACGCCAACAAACCAGAAACGTTAGGGGAATTGGAAGCCAACATTCGTGGCGTTATTGCCGACATACGGCCCCATATGCTCGAAAAAGTGGTTGAAAATTGGACCTGTAGAATTGGCTTTATTCGAGCCAGCCGCGGCGGCCACATGCCCGAAATCATATTTAAACATTAATGGCATAAAATTATCCTTCCAATAAAGCCAAATTGATGGACCTTAAAACGATTTTCTTGTGTTTTATTTCAATTCGAAGTTCTATACCCCTAAAAAAAAGACCCGATATTTACATCACAAGAATGTATATGTGTATGTATGTATGTCTGAAATTAGTAAGTTCATTGTATTCAAAACACAATACGAGCCAAATATGCAATCTTGTAAATTACAAAATTTAATTATGTACTAATACAATGCAAATTATATATAAGTACATACATACAAACATTCACTTGTATGCGAAGGCACAAATAAATCGATTTAATCGCATTTTGGCTCTTCACAAAACTTCGCCTTTAACATTCAATTTTGTCTGAAATGAAATTTGCGTTAAGTCTGCGAAAGCTCAGCCAGTCTAAGTGATTTGCTTCGCGCAGACAGCAAGGTAGCTTGCGTTCACAAATACAAAATTTTATGAATATTAATCACTTTTATGCTAATGGAAAGTACTCGCACATTACAAGCTTCCGTCTTACATTGGCGCCCTCAGAGTTGTGTTTTGAAAAGCAAGCAATTTTCATAAAGAAAATTTTCCATAAATCGGAAATGTTATGCAATAGCGGAGAGTTTGCTGAAAGTCGTACAAAAAATAAATAAAAAAAATATTTGATTGCGCACAAGACGAGTTCATAAAAGGTGAAGTTGATCAAGCAGATGATTGAATTCGTTTGGTGAACGTTAACTCAAAATGGTGTGTTTGTTGTAAATCATTCTGTCATTTGGCGTATATTTTGTCAGTGTAAATATTTGTTTTTGTACTTTTAATACCACCTGATACGAATTCGCCCTGATTGCACCCATACACACATATCTTAGGTATGCGAATAATAAATACAAGGTGGCGCAAAAGTAATCCTCCTATCAGAAAATGCTATAAATTTTGCGATTGGCCCATAATGTCAGTTCTGTTTTGACATTTGTGTAGTAAACACATGCGAAATACACGTTAAGAAACAATGTTGCGCTACACTGCTCCAGAACGCGGAATATTGCTGACTATTTATTTGACCAATAATCGGTCGGTGACTTTGGCACAACGTGAATTTCGTCGCAGATTTCCTGGCCATCCAACGCCTACTGGTGAAACACTGCGACGTTTAGCCGCTCACCTCGAGGAGACTGGCACAACACGAGATGCTGCCAGGCGTGGCAGACCCCGGAGTAGCCGTTCTGCAGAGAATGTTGCTGCTGTAGTCGACGGTCTTTACAGCGAATTTTGGTACAAGATTTGAAGATGTTTCCGTACAAAGTCCAGACGGTGCATCAGCTGTTAGCTGCTGACCGCCAATCGCGTCTAACATACGCTCAAGCCATCCTTAATCACCACCAAGAGGAAGATGATTTTTCATCAAAAATAATCATGAGTGATGAGGCCCATTTCCATCTTAGCGGGTACGTAAATAAGCAAAATTTACGCTTCTGGGGCACTGAAAATCCGCGTGTAACCCACGAAGAGCCATTACACCCGCTCAAAGTCACTGTATGGTGTGCTGTTTTCGCTGGAGGAGTCATCGGACCTTTTTTCTTCGAAGACGTCGCGGGCCAAATGGTTACTGTGAATGGTGAGCGCTACAGAGCAATGATCAACGAGTTCTTTTTGCCGCAACTTGATAAATTGGGATTGGAAAACATGTGGTTCTAACAGGACGGTGCAACGGCACACACTGCACGTGCCACAACCGATATGCTGAAGGATGTATTTCCCGGGCGCCTAATCTCCCGTTTTGGCGATTTGCACTGGCCAGCAAGATCGCCTGATTTGACCGCTCCAGACTTCTTTTTGTAGGGCTTTTTGAAGTCGCGGGTTTATGTCAACAAGCCTCAGACTCTTGCAGCTCTTAAAGAGAATATCCGTCAAGAATGTGAGGACCTATCGCCGGAAGTTTTTGCCAAAGTGATGGAAAATACCATAAAAAGGGCTCAAATGACAATCTACTGTGGCGGCGGCCATTTACATGACATCATATTCTCGACTTAATGTAAAAAAAATTAAAAGACCAAATAAAAATAATCTACAGGAAGAATCAGAGTTTTTCATTTTTTTTTTAAATTACAGCCAAAAAATATCGGAAGTTTACTTTTGCGCCACCTTGTACATTTTTAACATTCCAGTAAGTTCCTTATTAATTTGTTTTATAATTGCACAATTAAAAACCGAGAAAACAATGTAAGCGATTTTTTTCAAAATATTTTTTTCGATGCAGAAATCTATCTAGGTATTGTGGCAGAAGTTATGCATAAGAAAATGTTTGAAAGAAATTTCGCTTACATTTTTTTTTTTTGCATTTTGAGATCGATTTGTCTTTAGCAGTCAAATAATAATTTGGTTCCTACTGTTCGAGTAAAAAAAATTTGACTCCTCCTCTAAAACAATTGTCCTTTTATCGCAATGTTTACCCAATCTGTTATACGTATTTAGAAAACTAATTTTGAAATAATCTACCAATATTTTCAAATGGTATTTCAGGCGCTTTTCGATTTGTTGAAAAATATTTATAACTTGCTGTTTCTCAGTTACATTAAAAAATTTATTGAATTTTATTTTTTAGTAAATTCCCAATGGAAGCATTGAACTCTTTGTAGAAGTCCGCGCAAGTGGGAAAGTATCTGATTGCCATTCATCCATATTCGGTAAACGCTTTAAGCTATGGGTAGCTACCGGACATCAGATTTAACGCTTCAAACGAATTCTACAAAAAAAATCACACATTTTTTAAAACTATTTTGACATTTTCAAAAATATTACAAATAAGTATATGCAAATAAAAAAGAGTGTCGAAGTATATTTGATCTCAGCTAGTTTATGAGAGCTCACAATTATGATTTTTAAATGGGCATTCGATTCGGGGGTTTTCTTCCTCTTTATATATTATTAGATCATCGATAAAATTTGGTTTTTTTGGAAAATTTGATTGTTGGACCCTTTTCCAAAATTATAAGTGACTTTTGTTACTTTTCCAGCGATTATTTTAGAAAAAGTTTACAGAGCCTGCCAAAAAGCTACTGCTATTTATTTTGAAATTGAAGAGTAGACAAATTATAGATAGTGTATATTTTGAGTAGTGATTTCTCATAAAGTTAAAGTAAATTTACTATTAGGAAATATATAAAAGTATATAAATAAAAATCTAAACAAAACTTTCCGGAACATTAAAGTATTTGCGCACACAATAATTATACAATTAAAAATGTTTTTTTTAAATAATAACCTTTTAAACCGAACAAATAATAATTTTTTAGCAACAATATTTATAAATTAAATTTTAACGAATTTCTTTAATTCAATAGCTGCAAGAAAAACATGAAATAAATAACTTTGTAAACAAAATATTTATTTTTAAAATTTCATGATCAACGAAAATGCTTAGCACATATTGATATACTTATATTTAACGAATTCTCTTATATACAAATATTCTTACCTTATTGGATGCACCAAAGTAAATTTGTTAGTGAAATTTTAATTGTAATTAACCTCAAATTAATTTTAATTATAGCTTTTAGTTCAAATAAAAAGTTATCACAAGAAAAGTTTTTAATATATAACAAAATACAAGCAAAAATATTTCTTAACCTTAATAGAAAGCCAATAAACACCCGAACCGTAACGAATTTATTTAATTTAGCTAAATCAAATCAAATTTCAAAGGAAACCTAATGTCCGCCACAATGATTTGCCGGTTACGACAACACAAAAGCTATTTCTCGTTATAAAGTAAAACCACAGAACATTAACAAAAGAAAACAAAGTTAACTTAAATTATTTGGTATATGTGTACATACATATATCAAAGCCAAAGAAGCCATTGTATATTTATTCTCCGAAAAATACAATTTTAGAGTGAAAGAAGTGAAAGAAATGTATTTGTCCAAAAAAAAATGTGTAACATGGAATAAATTTAACAATAAACAAGTAAAGGCCTTCCCGAAGTCTGTATACCTTTCATTAATATAAAAAATTACAATGCAAGCGTAAAAATATTCAGCTTTAACCGTTGTGTCGATCATAGAGCCCACGGGTACATTTGCATCTTTAATTTTGCTGTATCTTCCAAACGGTTAGTCCGATTGACCTGAAATTTCATGATATCCTCAACCATACACTTTTGCATCATGTGGAAAAGTTTCATCAAGATTGGAGCAGGAGTTCAGTCGATACAGCCCAAATTCAAGTTAGTGGAATGGCGTCGACAGCTGATGTACCCGGGTACTTGTATGAAAATTCATACAAATATATAGAAATAAATGGAAATATTTAGTTTATTTTATGGAAATTTGTTTATTTATTTATAGAAAATCATTATATGAAAGTAAAAAATATATTTTATGAATTTTAGCAGCATCTGAGGCATTGTGGATGATCCTTCGAGTGCTCTGCGCACACAGGCTTATTACAAATTGCACATACTTTTCTCGTTTGGCGTTTTGTAATGCAAATATAGCAGTTTCCTTTTCTTTTTACGCGGCCAGAACTGTCACGGTCCACTTCCTCTTGTGCACCAACATTCATCTTCAAGGGCATACCATATATGGCTTCCATAGCGTGTCTAGTAGAAAATATGCGCGTAATATGGCTATTGTCCGCTCTTATATCGATTTGTGGTCTGCATAACTGATCGCTGAGCTGCTGCAGAAATATCCTACGGCGGTTGGTAGATGGTTTTAGATGGGTGTTGTTTTCCATATATATAACATACGCAGCATACGCAGCTACGTCAAGCATATTATAAAAAAAAGCTAAAGGCCATCTATTTGTGCGCCGTTTGGTTGAATATTCAGTCAAGCACTTATCCATATTATCCACGCCGCCTTTATGTTTGTTATAATCAAGTATGAGCAATGGTTTCCGTTTTGGACCTGCAGTTTCTGTAGTGTCGTGGCAAGTAGACAGCATCACAACAGCCTTATTTTTTTTTGGGACGTATGAGCACATCGTCATGTTGTTACAGAATCCAAATAGCGTAGACTCTGCTTCACGTCCTTTAGGATTGGCAAATGATGCTGGCACGAACATACGCCTTTTGTTGCAAGTGCCCAACAAAGCCAAACTGTTGTCCCCCATCAAAGTTTTTGCTAAGTTATATGTTGTAAAGAAATTGTCGCATACCACTGTTCGCCCACTTCCACCAAAATTGTTGACAACTAAGTCCTTCACAACACGCTCACCAACGATTCTTTCACGTTCGCCGGACGCTGCCATTCCAGTATAAATTTGACCCTGTATTGAAAAAATAAAAATTGAAAAATGATATTTGAATTAGTCATTTAGTTTATTTGCAACAAGTTGATATAATAAAATGAATGTATGAACACTGATTTACCTGCACGGGATATAATGAAATGGCGTCGCAGACCCACCACACTTTTATTCCATATTTGGATGGTTTCGATGGAATGTACTGTGTGAAGCCAGTTCCACCACGATACGGGAATAATTGCTCATCTACGGTAACGTGTGTGCCACATATATAATACTGGCGCAGAGTGGCATTTAGCATCAGGAATACGTCTGTAATTGCAGCTGCCTTATCATATTGTTTGCGTGCATTCCGAGTGTTTCCATTATCAAAGCGTATGAAGCGGCTGATTGCCCAAAATCTGCGTAAGCTCATTGATGCGCGAAATAATGGATGCGAAGTTGTTTTTCACAGGTCAGTGGTATGAACATAACCGGAATGACATACGCCAGCCATCAAAAGCACACCCAAATATGCACGAAGTTCTACTTCAGTTATAGGCACCCATATTCGTGGTTCCGCATCTGGATGCTGCTCATTGTACACATCAAAAGTTTGCCTTGCCTTTCTATTTGATTCTCGAATAATTAAATCACATATTTCATTTGACATCATAAGATTGAAGGTTTCTGCCATTGTCAAGCCTTTTGTCGATGGCACTGGTCCAGGATTGCGACTTCTTAGAATGTTGTGCGCACGTATTCGTCCAGGTATTGGTGGTATTGACGACCATACATTGCCATCTCTTGCCGTATAATAATCACCAGTTTCAAGTGGCGGTTCTTCATACTCCTCGTCTGAATCCTCCTCGTCCTCTGGGTGATACTCAGTTTCCTGGACTGGTTCAATGTCAGATGATTCACCACCAATGTCATCATTATTTCCTTCTAAGTCTTCTTGATCTACCGCTTGTTCGTGGTCACTCTGTTCGTAGTCAGAATCCTCAAGAACTCTGCGTACCTATATAGTCACACTGCTCCTCATACGGTAGTGCATTCAATTGACGCGGAGCTAGCCACTCACCATCTGCCATTTTATTTTCACTTTTTATATATTTGCCGCACAAAATAAATTTTTAGGTCTTTACACTTCAAAAATCGCACATAAACTGACTTATGCGGGCATGTGCTGCAAATCGTTTTCGCATGAAATTGCCAGCGAAACAATACGACACATACGTGTTTGTGTGTCACTTTCATGCGAAAACGATTTGCAGCACATGCCCGATGCATACAAAACTACTCAAAACGAAACCTGCGCAAAAAATCATGTTTCTGCCTGCAAAACTGGTTGTACAAGGGTAGGTAGGCAAGATATTCCCAAATACCCTTTTGTTCCTGTTAGTAGACGTGTTTTCCTACACATTCAAAAAAAAAATGTTTACATTGAACAAATATTTTATGAGTTATAATTATTCTGCGCAGGTACTAAAAATAGCACTATGAGCAAGAGGGGTTGATTTTAAATTCAAATATAACGGAATTCTGCGAATGAAAATTCAATGTTAATTATTTTTCTTGGTAAAAAGGGATCAAATTACAAGGATTAAAAAAGAATTTGGAAATTGTTAAATTTTTATGGATTTTGGCAATTCCCATTTTTGGTAAAAATGGATTATTTAGGTACCAAAAATTTTTTTTTCCAAATTGTTGTTTTGCAAATTGTTTGTAATTTTCTGTTCTTTCTTCCCACCGTTTTTCGTTCACGTCGAAACACGACACCGAAAGTAGCGCAACGCCCAAACCGGACTGTCTCAAAAATAAATTCCAATAAGGATACGAAAATTTGTTATATATTATTGATACATTTTTCTGCTAGCCCTTCGATCAAGATGTTGAATATTTAGCCAACATAAAAAGGGGAATGCAGAGTTAAATTTTTAAATTAAGTAATCAGTAGGTTAGGTTAGGTTAGGTTACTGTGGTAGTTCCCCAAAGGGAACTTACTTAGGCACAGTAAGAGTCCGTTGTGATACCACCTAATTTATGAACGGTAACGTGAATTGGAAAGTCAGGAAAGATTAACCTGAGAAACGTTGCGTGCCCCGAATGAAGTCACGCAAATTACCAATCTCCACTCCAGAAAGGTCTTCTGGAGTGCTAAGGAAGTACGAGCCTAGGTACTTGAACCCCAGTCTCGCAAATGCAGGGCAGCTGAGCAGAAAATGACAAGATGAATCCACCTCATCCTCCTCCATACAGCTGCGGCAGAAAGGGTCAGAGACTATCTTCAGCCCAACCGCATGGATACCCAACGAGCAGTGCCCAGTCAAAACACCAACCAGGGTCGAGAGTTGCCGCTTAGTAAGCGACATCAGCTCCCTTGAGCGCCCACGATCCACTCTCGGCCAGAGGGACCTTGCAGTTCTGCATGTCGTGGCAATTTCCCAGCGCTCGCTGAGACGACATGAAGCCCATCTGTCCAGGAGAAGCCCATAGGCAGTCAAAGGAGCCCCCACCCCCTCCCTGCAAGGAGAAATGACTTCCAGGGTACCTTGCCGAGCAAGTTCATCAGCCATGCAGTTCCCTGCAATGCCGCTATGGCCCGGTACCCAAATTAGTCTAACGCCGAGATATTCCGAGGCGGCTGCGAGGGAAGTCAGGCCAGTTTTGATCTGACCATTAGCGATCCTAAGGCCTTAATAGCGGCCTGGCTATCCGAATAAATGTTGGCCCGTCTAGAGGGCATTACATTGGTAAGTAGCCAATCGGCTGCCTCCTTTATTGCGGACACCTCTGCTTGAAATACACTGCAATAGTCCGGTAGCCTAAATTTACGGTTGAGGGAGAACTCATCGCAGAAGACCCTTCCCCCAACCTTACCATCCAGCTTCGAGCCATCCGTGAAAAAGTTCACCATCCCACCACCCCACAGGCCACCCTCCTTCTACTCAAAGTCATAAGTAACTCAGAGTTAAATTTTTAATGGCTATGTTCTTTTGTTTACATATGCAGTTCCTTGTAAAATGACGGAAAGTTTGATATGCTTGGTCTTTAATGTCGTAGAAGTGAACGCTTCGCTTTGCCAAGGTTTTAGTAAAGGAATTAGAGCCAAAGTATTTGATGGCTTCTTCGTCATTGTCAAAAGAAAACAATTAGCTTATTTAAAAAAGAATGGTTTGACAAATTTATTTCATCTTTATTTATGACAGAGTGTCACAAACCTGACAGTTAACCCTGAGCAATTGCTAGGTTAAATATTTATATTTTTAACACTAAGTTGGTACCAGCAAATTTATCAATTTAACCGGTAAACTCTCAGTTAAATAGATAACCTGCTTGCTTGCGAGTGGCCCGTAAAGCTAACATAAAAAAGCCAAAGTTTTAGCGAAGCTTATCAAACAAATATTATCAGGAGAAGATTTTTTAGTAAGAGAAATAAACTCATAGATCTGCTATCCAGTACGGAAGTTAAAAACTCTTCTATAAATCCAAGAGTCACTATTATAATATTTCAATACAGTATTCTCTTATGTAATACATTTATCTATACCGTTAAAAATTAGTATGAATTATTGCACTCAAATTTTTCCAAATCAGCAAAACGAGTTTCAATTTCGAAAATAAAAAAAAAAAATAGTCGCCTCTGTTCAGTTCGGGATTAAATATATGAATAGTGGTAGAGCTCAGAGAACCCGCATTTTCTTATAGCAGCTATGGAAGCACGTTGTCGTTCTTTAATAAAATATCAAAATTTATGTATCACGATCTTTGAAACCCACTAGTAAAATACGTTGGAATCCCAACAGATTGTATGTAGATAAAAACATTTTCTTTGATTTAACAGCCTTTGTTTTTTTGGTCAGCGACTTTCGACAGAGGAAAATGATAATAAGCAAGGTTTCATCGCAAATAACAAATTAATTCAGAACTGAGTATACTCCACTTAATTCGTTTTTGTTTATGAACTGCGAAATTGAATTTTCGAATCCATCTGGCACCAATATTACGCACACCCAAATTTTTTAAGTAGGATTCTAAGCGCAGTAGTTGTTTTTCTTTGATGTTAGAGTATCCATTTCGAGTTTAGAATCTTCATTTCAAATTCAGAAGATCACAATTTCAATTCAAATTCCCCAACTAAAGTTCCAAAATTGCAATGCATATTCTTTTCAAATTCAAATTTTCAATTCAATTTCAAATTCAGAAAACCCCAATTCAAATTCAGAAAGTTTCAATTCCAAGTTCAGGACTTCCATTTCAAATTCAGATTTTTCACTACAAACTCCGAAAATTACAATTCAAATTCAGAAGATCACAATTTAAATTCAAATCCTCCAACTAAAGTTCCCAAATTACAGAAAGTTATTGCAGTTTTCTGAATTTAAAGTGGAAATTCTGAATTAGAATTGCAACTATCTGAATTTGAGTTGTGATTTTCTGAACTCAAAGTGGAAATTCTGAATTTAAATTGTAATTATCTGAACTTCCATTGCAATTTTCTCAATTTTAAATAGAAATTGTTAATATGAATTACAACTTTCTGAACTAAATCTGAAAAAGGTGTAGCTTTTTTTATTCGTAATCGCCACGGATGGTCATCTCTGAGTGGCGCATAATTGATTATTTTTTCAAAATAATAAAATCCGGGTAATTCAGCCTTTGGCCAACCTTTTTGGCAGAACGGTTATTAGTAGAGCAAATTCTGAAGACAAAAGTTTTGTCAACGCGACTTTCAGAATTCCACAGCCGTTGCTCACTAAAAAATGTCCCTTGGGTCTTTGACATCTGCTAATATTGCAGAAAGAAAAACCAAAGATCGATCCCAAGCGCTTGCATTTTGATTATAATTGCAATAACATACAAAGTTAAAAAAAAAATAATTTTTTTGTTATCCTCTTAAAGTTTTGAGTACAATCTCTTTCATATCAAATTCTCGTGGGGCCCGCAGTCCACTCTTATCTTAGCATTATAATTTAAGAAATTTTATATGGCAAGTATTTAAACGATTGGTCGATATATTATTTATACTTTAGTTTTTCAGTTTCCAAATCCTAATCTCTCCTTAGCCTCAATCAGATATAATCAACCCGCCTAATTGCTGCAATTCACAAAGACCCTGACGTTTAATTTGATTTTCCTGCATATCCGCGTAATCGGATTCGATTTAGCATTCAGTTTGAAATTTATTTGATGTAAAAATTGCACACCAGTCACTCACTATGTATTTATCTACAATTTGAAACCCAATGTGCGGGCAGGCTTCTGTTTTTTTTTTTAACGTTTTAACTCGAAGTGGCTTAAATAGAGAAGCAAATACAAAGAAAGAACGAAAATATAAAAATTGAATGAAATTTGCAAAAGAAATCCTATTTATCGCTTTCAAAAGATGCAACCACAGCTTTTGCCTTCCAATCAATTGGAGGCTATTTAATGTTTTATATTTAACCATGGCAATTGGTAATTGAAAACTGAATGAATGGCTGAATGGCTGAATGGCTGAATGGCTGAATGGATGGGTGCGATGTACTTAGCATATGCTGGAGTTGGTGTGGGCCCGGGAGAAGGTATGGCAATGAAAGCAAGTGACTAGGAAAGATAGAAAAGTCAAAGGAAAGGGATCAATGCAAATTTTATATAGACACACATAAATAGAAACACGCACACACACACACACACACACACACACACACACACACTTGCACACAAAAGGCACACCAGCATTTACATATATGGACTTTCACCCCATACAATCTAATCAATCTATATACATACGTATAAAATTGAAAATGTTTTCAATATCCTGCTATATAGCCTACTGGTCGCGCTCGTGTGAGCCGCTCTGGGTCTTTAACACTTTGCTCGTTGGTAAATCTGTAAATCTCTGTAGTTTTGCATTTATTCACTAATCGCTAGAGATTCGTTTAAATTTCACATTCACCAGCAAAATTGCTACCCCACTGAGAGTTTCCATTGATTGCGTCAAATGCTTTAATACAAATGTTGGCTTATGTTTGTTTGTGTGCTTGCGCTAAATTGCTTGGCCAATTGTAAGCTTAGAAATGGCGCTTTGCGCGTCGCCTCTTCGGTTAATAGCTTTGGGTTTAGCGATTGAATAACTCATATCCGGTTATTTCTGGTTTTCTTTTTTTTTTAACTTAGGCTGCGACAGTGCCTGTGACTGGTAGTATCTATTTTTATAGATGATGCATTAGCTTAAATGCTTTTGGCTTTTTAGCTGTTTTTTTTTGTAGGCATGTAATCGTCGTTTGCATGTTTGTGTATGTGTAGGCGGAAATATTTTTTTGTTTGTTTTAAAATGGCAAGAATTTTTTTAGTCGATTGTTCGAAATATATTGAGGTTCTACTATGTGTTATAATTTATATTTCAGTTAAAGGAAACTTATTGAATTTCTAATAATATAGCATTTATCGTTTAACCTTTAACCTTTAACCATTCCTTGATCTTAAAACCGATATGTGTTTCCCGATCTTGTGGGTAAATTTCTACCCATATTGAGGCATCGTATATTTTGTACGAAAAAAGTTAAAAGCGGTGAGTGATTTGTGTTTTATTTATTACGAAACTAAATTTCATAATGCATGTATGCAATTGACGTACATTGTAATTACATGGATACTGGTTTTTTACAAACTCAACAAATTAGTTCTGTTTTCTGTGTCCTTGCTTATGCTCTCGCTATACCTTGGCTGGCTTTTCCACTTTCGAACATTTAGCTGATTGGGCTTGATTCAAATTTTTTTATAGAGGATATTTTATTTTAGTGTTGAATTTTTGTTAGAACCAGATCTAAGGCAACAACGCACAATTAATTTCTTTCTACAGTTATGTCTCGGCGCTAAAACCATTTTTATTTGTTTTTCTACAAAACTATGCCAGTTCAAAACTCATCACGATATTCTAAAATTCGAAAGATATCGCTTGTTAAAAGAAAAAGCTGAAAGGCGTTACTTACTACACGCAGGGGCGGATCCAGATTACTTGTATACCGTAAAAGTATTGTATTAAAGATAAATCGAATTCAGAAATTTGCTTTGGAATCATTCAGGGTTTTAGTAGCACATTTTAGTGCCATTTAGTACCAAAATTGTTTTGTGAGAAACATGTTTCTGGGAAGTAGGGCAAAAAGGGTATTGTGGATACAGCGGCTAATTAGATATAAATGTTTCTTCTAATCGATTGAACTTCACACCGACTATCATACCGAATAACACTTACTCCAGATTTGAGGTATAAAATTATTTTTCCCCCCTAAAAATCGTGTCTGGATCCGCCCCTGCTACACGCGGGCCGCGTACGTCTCAATATACTTAGTCCTAAGTTCTGTTACAAAGTTTACAATGCATACAGCGAGGACAATTCGCAGTCAAAATGCCGTTATTTTTTATTATAATTTCCAATTCAGTGTCTACTTATTGACAAGAGAGTGGGGAGCTAAAGAAAATCGTATTGCGGTGGTTGCTTTACATAAGTGGAGAAAAAGCGCGAGAGAAATTTATGAGCTTCTTAAAAAACGTAATATTTCGAGAATATTTGTTGATCGTTTTCCTCGAATGTCTACAAATACCATAAAAACTGTTCACGAACACATTCGCAGAAGCCCCCTTAGAAAATAGACAGTTATGTCGAGGGAAATGGTTATATCGATCAGATCAATCGCAAAACTTATTCGAGATGATTTCCACATTAAATCCTATCGTCGATCAACTAACCATCTTCTGGTTATGCGCTTGAAACAAATTTGGCTCAACAGATGCAAGCGGCTTCTTCAGTGGGACGCAGTCAACGGCCATGAAAGTATCGTTTTTAGAGATGAGAAAATGTTCACTGTTGAAGGAGTTTTTAATAAATAAAACGACAAAATCTATGCTAAAACTGCCAAGGACGCAAAAAATGTTATTCCAAGGGTTCACCGATCCAACTGCTGTAATGATTTGGTGGAATGTTTCCTGTAAGGGCGTTTCACCTAATCACTTCTGTGAAAAAGGGGGCAAAAGTTTACCAGACGTTGTAAAGCAATAGTATCTTCGATGGAGAGCATTTGATCTTCCAGTAGGATCCTGCTCAAGCACAGTTCGATTAATTGGCGACTCTTAAGTCTATAAAACTAAAATACAAATTCCTGATTCTGTGTAACTGCTTTAGTAGTCTTTTTTCTAAGTTTCGGAAAGATCGGCTAAAATGGATACAAAAAAAGTCAATATAGCCGATGATGCATCCAACGAAATTCCACCACCAATCCAAATAGAAATTTGGTTTGTTATTCTCCTTGGTTTGTAAAGACCCGTACAGCCTGTTTTAATTTGTCCACGCTCCGCTGCCGATGAGAGTCACCCGCCGTACTACGTGCCCTCCAATCCTTCCGCTGCTGATTAGAGATACCTGCCATGCTAATAGTGCATATACTGCTGTCATCTGCCAGTTTTTTCAAAGCTGCTGGTGGCTCACACCTGTCCGCTTTCGAGTACTTTATCCTGTAGAACCTATTGCTGCCGTTCATACCGACGATATCTCCAGGTTCTCTGCTCTCTGTCTCTATTTCTGCCCAGAAGTTCTTCTCCTTCGGTATGAAAAGCTGCTGGTCTACGAGTGCACCAAGCCGTGTGTGTGTGTGTGTTCGCCTCTAATACATCAAAATATAGTATTTATATTTAAGTAGCGGAGGACCTTCGCTCGACCTTGGTTAGACTGATTGTTACCTCACAACGTACTTGCCGAAACATCAAAACATGGTTTGACTGCGCTGTCGTTGAAATGAAGTTACCTAAGCGGAAGTGAGTTCGTTGTACTAAGTAGGAGTTGTCGCAATTCAGTGTCGTCTTTCTGAGCGTAGAATAATTCTATTACAGTCACAGCAGTCGAGACCTCATCTACCAGTGAGAGGGTGTCGGGAACAATGTTGTCAGTACCGGAAACGAAACGAAAGTGAGTGGCAACTTTTCTCTTCAGGTCTCTCTAGGAATTTATGGAGGGCACTTAGGAGTTGAGTGGCATTTTTAATGAACTGTCCCAAAAACTTGGATTTAATTTCTACAAAAAGTGACTTTGCCACATTGATAACTAATTCTGCATCTTTTAGTCGTCAAAATAAAAACTTAAGTTGTTCTCCAAGCTGCTGTTGGTTTTCTGAGACCACTAAGTTGTCAGCAAGGTAGACGAACGCGAACGGTAGATCGCTTTAAAGTATGTTGTCGCTCTTATAAAATATGGTGCCTGAAACGGTTTAATTCTGCAGCTTGAATTATCTTTTCCAACATGATCTTAAAGAAGCCACACGGCAGGGAATAACCCTGCCTGAAACCGCTTTTGGAATCAAATGGCTCGGAGAGCTCTTTCCCAGTTCAGACGAAGATTTACCATATCTAAAGCCGCACTGATAATTTGCAATCAAAATTGATGGTTGGCTTCAGTCTTTCGCACAATACGCTCGACAGAACCGTATACGAAATGCTCTGCAGTCGGCGGGTATGCATTCGTCCCACCATATTCTGGAATTGAGCTTGCGCATGCACTTTACCACCACTTTCGCCACCATGCTTGAATAGCTCAGCTGATGATAGGAAATTTCCCCGGCATAAAAACCTTTTATTGGTCCGCGGCTCTTCTGATTTTCGGCCGCTTTTCCTATCAACTGGCATCCCAAGTTATTTGCACTGACGTATTTCGGACTCGCATTTGTTTCTTCGAATAATATGTCTCTCTCGCGATTATGCAGAGAAAGACAACAAAATGAAAATTAAGAATAAATACGAACAGATTCTTTTCCCACTTTTTTTCTGCCCAGCTAAGCGAACTTTTGTAGCTCCTCGTGGATACAAACATTATATTTATTCTATGTAGATATAGATGAAAATAGTTTCCTCCTTTAACTGATCCTTTTACTATTTCGGAAGCATACCTTGCGGCTTGTTATCACTTTGTTTTATCGCCATCGCTAAGTACGATATTATCCACAAGAAGAAACTTTATAAAAATTTGTTTAATTTCCTGTGAATCAACATTGCAAAACACAGTCCGGCGTGATTGGGGCGACGCGAAGAAAATTTCGTTTGAAGCAAGCTTATGGTAAACACAAATTCAATTACTTATTGTCAATTTAATAAAACAGCATATCGAGTGGATAATAAGATTATGCTGAGCAGAATATTTATTAGAAAAGTTGATGCCAGCAGGAGAATTGCTAGGATAAAATGAGGCGAAGGTAAGCGATAGGCAAAATAAC
Source organism: Anomoia purmunda (assembly GCA_951828415.1). Lineage (NCBI taxonomy): Eukaryota > Metazoa > Arthropoda > Insecta > Diptera > Tephritidae > Anomoia > Anomoia purmunda. Next base: position 99,028,808 of record OX639994.1, read on the forward strand.
AACAAAAATATATACATACATATTTTATATACACTTATATTTAAAGTAAGATAACGGGATAAAAGTAAGAAGAACGAGCGCTCAAGTTTGTAAACAACTGTTGATATATATAAAGTGCGAATAATGAAATTTGCAGTAAATCAATGCAAAGTAATATGAGTGAAAAATTCATCATATTTACTATATATTTTTTGTAGTCTTATACCTGAAGTGTTGTTGACTCGAATGAAGAACGCCTGCAGCGAATTTGTATGAGGAAAAGCAGCACTAAATTTTTTGATTGAACAGAAAAATTGAAATGTTTTAAAATTGGTGAGTTGAAATTGCATAATATTATATTTCTTATAGTACCTAAAGGCTCACTTAAAGGGCTTACATGGGTGGAAAGTAATAATAAAATTTACTTGTCTCATATATTTAAATCTAATAATGCCAACCAAATTAAACTGTTCACTTTTTTTCGATACAACTTTTTACTTCATTCCTTCTAAGATTTAAATTTTCATTTTTCTATTTTCATTTTCGTTTGAAAAGCTTCCTTGTTGGCAGACATTTTTTTGTTAGGCACGAAGGTTGCATAACTGAAAGTTACCACATTGCTGCTGGTGTTCTTCAGGGAAGAGTTCAGGGCCAATCTTGTATTTAGTTTATACAAATGATCTACCCACAAATATGAATCTAGCCACATTAACTTTTTTGTATGAAACTCCCATACTTAGTGTGCATTGCCGCTAATCGATTGTAGCAACATTTAAGAGTAGTAGATAATTAAAGTCGATGATTTGAAGAATATAGAGGTAACATTTACACTAAAAAAATGCCACTTGCCTTTCCGGTTTCAATATATAATTCTGAATAATTCTGCAGAGCGATTCCTTTACTTACTTGTGGGTTCCGTTGGACAGAAGACTCACCTTTAAAACTGAAAAACCACATAGACAAAAAGATTGCATATACTTACCAAAAATCGCAAATATGCATGGAATTATAGGCCCTAACTCCGAACAAAACTTAGAAAACTAAGTACTACTTTTAAAAATGGTGATACGGCCATCTTGGATATACGGGATACAACTTTGGGTTCAGCGTCTAAAAGCATTCGAAGTCCTCTGTTATGTAAAAGCACCATAATTCACAGCGGCTTTGTCATTAACACGGTAATGGATAAGGTAGAAACAATGCAGATAAAATTTCTTCTTAAGACTATTTACCCACCCGAATAAGCTTGCTAAAAAATTACTCTAACAGAATTCTCCTAAAGCCATTAAATTGTTATTAAAGGATTTGTCCTACTAATATTACAAGTAGGTTTTTTTTAATATTTTAGAGCATATATATTCATATGTATGTATATAAATATTTCATGGTAATATTTTTCAAGAACTGACTGGCTGAAATGGATCGAAAGGCTGGCGTTTCGACCACTTTCTTCCGCCAAACGCCACCGAACAAACGACAAATAGAAATATTCTAGGTTACTTCTCTAATACGCAGCGGCTCTAAAGTTTGACCTCGTTGCCCTGAATGTGTAGGCGTGGAGATTCAGCCTTTCACTTTGCGCCCATAAATGGACAGGAACCACGGACATTTCGACTAATCGTGTGCTCTGCAAATTTAAGATTACTCCTCCAATAGGAAGCGGCTTCTAAAAACTAAGCCTTTTCAATCGCCTAGACAAAGCGTGCGGTTCTAATATCATGCGCTGCACAACACACTCACCGAGTGGACCGGAACTTCGTCTTTTAGACCATCTGAGCAATATGAAAGCAGAAGTGAATCGAGTTGTTCGAAGACACAGTGAATATAGCCAGTCCATAGTTATGTTTTAAATCTTTTTATTTTAATACTGTACGAGTCAGTATAAAATATTTTGTAATCTATTGTAAATATAATATACGTATCTTCTAAGTCATAAGACACTAAATAAATAAAAGTGATATACCATCCATGTATTTCATGCTAAAACCCCTTCACGATTTTGACTAAAAATTATACCATGGTATTCTTTATGATGCCCTGTATTAATCTACTTTCATATAATATCCCTCATAATATCTTTATAAATAAGAATCACTACTAAATAAAATGCATTTTAAATTTGCGTTGCTCACTTTGCTACTTGATACAGTGGCAGCAAACAGCTTTTATATGTTTCTAAAAATGTTGTTAGCTTCTAGTAAGAAAGATACAATAAATAATTAAAAAAATAAATAAATGAAAATATGATTCAACTAATATATAACACTATTTAACACGTTTATTGTTGTTGTAGCTATACTCAATGGTGCTTTTTTCCGTGCATGTCAGGCTATCAGAGCCTTTGTTGGGTCTCATGAAAAAGAACTAGGCTTAAACTCACACTCAATATTTAAAGTAAAAAGTTAAGCGTGCATTTTCACTAAAGACTATAGCTCTTGTTAATCGATTAACAAAAGCTGTTTAAAAAAATAGTCGACTTCAATTCGACTTTTTCGACAAGCCGTCCATAAACAACTAATCGACTACAGTGGCGCACACAAAATGGGTGGTGGCGAGGGATATACACTAATTTGTTGAAAAAAAAAGAGAAATTAGTTTCAAGATGGTACTGCATTTTTAAGATTTTGGTAGCGGTTTAAACTAGATTAGATTTTAAAGCGACCCCGTCCACGATAAAACTGAATACAAGTGGGTATCCTTGATAAGTTTTTTAATTTTCGGGCACACAAATACACCTTATTTTATTATAATGAATCAAAATTTTCGTTTATATATTTGTGGGTCTGTTTCACTTAATATTCTATTAATATAAAAGCACATCGTGCACACGTCGCAAAAAATCTGGTAATTTATCTCAGTTCTCTTTAAGTATTGATGAAACTGTTCACTCTGCTTATCAGTAGCAACAACTACTTTTCCCGAAAATGTAATGTGTTCAGAAAACCAATTATCTTGCAATTAAACAACAGCACCCCGACAATTTACCTGCAATTGACACTTTGCCGGTTACCAAGGAAGGAACTTATGTAGCACAGATAATCGGGAATGTGCGCCGAGTTCAGGTCGGCCAAATAGTGTAGAATGTACTTATTGAAGAATTAGTTTCGGGTCTTGGCCAGGGCGTGACACTGGCAGAGATAGTGTGAAGGGCTCTCCACTTTTTCCCCGTTCTTGCAACTGCGAGAGAAATCATTGGTTAGACATACCAATCTCTTCCCATTCACGCCCAGAAGACATATGCCTGAGTTATTATTTAAAATAATAAATTTGGCCTCAAATTATTTTGAATAGATAACATTTGCAACATTTGTGTTGTATGAAAAAAGATAAAGAGACAAATGAATGCAAGCATTAATCATCTTTAGCTAATAGTAAATATTTATTTTATTTATAACCGATTTTATTACTTCAATACAGCTTCTTTGCACATTTACGTATACTATAATAAAATTAAGAGAAAGATTAGTTGTAAGATACAACAACAAGAACGACAACAAATTTTATCGACACAAGAACAAAAACTTTCGCAATCAACAGAAAATTGAAAATAAGTAATACAATAAACTTTTGCGCCGAGATAAATATGATGAAAAAGTTTTGATCGGATTAAGTGTTTGTGGCAACGACACACATACATACCGTACATACATATCAGACATACCATACCACACATATGTACATAGCTTACTGTGTCTGCCGCTAGATATGACTGCCGTTTCAAGTAGCTTGGCTGGCAGTGTGACTCGTCAATAAAATTCTTAATGTTGGTTGGTTCTGAACTCATCATCGTTGGCACTTAGAGATATTATCTGAGCATCTGCATCAGGAGTCTGTAGTTTGTTTGTTTTCCACACATATTTATATCAATGTGTGTGTTTGTGTGTATTATGTTGGTATATTGCATTACTGTAGAGGGTAATTGTATAAGTGCTTACTCAATTAATTATTTAACTCCAGTTTCTATGAAGTTTGGTGCTTAATTAACTTGCGAATTGATATCTTCGATATACTGAAATTAATTTCATTTGACTCAATTGCACTTTTTTCTTAGATAATTATACCACTATAGACGCGAAATAATTATAATGATCTTAGTGAAAGTTTTGTTTTGGCAAATATTGAACAATAACAAACCAAAAGTTGCAACTTGAAGCAACAAGTTTTTGTGTAAATTTGATTTGGGTACAGTGGTCTGTATACATGGAAGTGTTCTCATAATTACCAAAGGCATTTCAATAATTGGTTTCCTATTAATAGAATAGTTAAGGATTTCTTTGAAAGGGAAAGTGTCTAACTTGAAGATAACCCATTAATGTCCAACTCATGTTTAAAAAATACATTTTATGTAAAATTATTTGTAAACAAGGTTTATTTTTTAAATTAAAAAAAAATCATTTTCTGAAGTTAATTTTAAAAAAGTGGTTGTGTCTTAGAATATAAACTGGGCATTCTATAAAGTGTGATATTTTACCAAACATTTTAGGCAAACAATAAAACTACATTTTAGATGGTTAAATATTATTTAATAATAATGATTTTTTTTTGCGACCTTTCCAATTTTAATTTTGTGTTTTGCCGGGTCGAGGTTAAGAGGGTGTTGGTATGAGTAAAAACAAACGATTTACTTTTTGTTCCAATATATTTCGGTTACACTACGGTAACCCTTGACCTCGAGCCGGCAAAACACAAAAATATTATTTATTAATTGTATTCGTATACAAATATATTCAAATTTATTTTGATAGAACTTATCAAATAAATTAATTCATATTACATATTGACTTAAGAAAAAGTTTAAATATGATTAATTTGATTTTTTTTTAAACTCTTAGAATTAATCTAGTCATGAAATAAAAACGCCCTTAAATATCTAGAAAGCCAGCCATATGATTTATTAATAACCATACATGTAATTAGTTATAAAAATTGCCACAAAATAAAAGTTTACTATCCAGAATTGGTGATAATTGTAAAAGCATTTTTTTTTCTTACGTGATACATAAATTTATTTTAAATTTTTTAGGCAAATTTTGTGTAGCTAAACACGAAACTGAATTTCATTTAGTTTTCCAAAAAATGGTCATTGAGACATATGCGAAATCTCTGTTTTCATTATCATCATATCAAATCACAATTTCTCATCAGAAAACACAATATCACGATTTGCGTACCGCCAAAAAAGCAAAGCACTTCTTTCTCTCCTCGCTTGGTTCTAAATTAAATTTAGTTACTATTGATAAAATTGCTAATGGTTTTACTTCTTACGCTGAGGTCTTTAGCTAGTTGCCTTCCTTATATTTCGCAATTCCTCCTTATCCGCCCGCTCACGAACGATCTCATCAGACTTGAAATTCTTACGCCAAATTTTCGAACAAATTTCCGTGATATTTTCACACTACCACTTTTCTTACATCGAGCCATATTGCATTAAATAACCCTGCGGTTAAGATTTAGATTCAGCGATTT
>OX639994.1:99034452-99071807 GCA_951828415.1 Anomoia purmunda
CCTAATGCTACTGGTAATTTCCACCAGCATTTTTACTAATTTCTTCCACTATTCTTACTAATTTCCACCACTATCTTTATTAATGCTACTATATTTTAGATTTCAAAAGTTATTTTTTTGGATTGCATTGAAACAAATTATTTAAACTAGAGAATTTTGTACCTTTTTAATTATATGAACATAGTTCATTTCCCTAAGTGTTGTCCATTACCTTGAAAGGCAACAGTACACTTCTACTAAATATAACAGTTTGACATTAAGGAAAAGTCCTGCCACATAGCCAAATTTTAATTTAGATATATCTGTAAAGATCTTAAAGCGTTCCAGACGTTTTGTCAACATCACTTTCGAAAAATGTTAATTATGAATGAAAGTGAGTTAATATGTTCCTGTCTATGTCAAGACGTTGAAAGTATAATCCCAAAGATATAAAGCTATAGTGAGATTATAAATCTCTATCTAGAAGGAATGCAAATTGTTTGTAATTTTCTGTTGTTTCTTCCCACCGTTTTTCGTTCACGTCGAAACACGACACCGAAAGTAGCGCAACGCCCAAACTGGACTGTCTCAAAAATAAATTCCAATAAGGATACGGAAATTTATTATATATTATTGATACATTTTTCTGCTAGCCCTTCGATCAAGATTTTAAATGCTTAGGCAACATAAAAAGGGAAATGCAGAGTTAAATTTTGAAATAAAGTCATAAGTAACTCAGAGTTAAATTTTTAATCGCTATGTTCTTTTGTTTACATATGCAGGTCCTTGTAAAATGACGGAAAGTTTGATATGCTTGGTCTTTAATGTTGTAGAAGTGAACGCTTCGCTTTGCCAAGGTTTTAGTAAAGGAATTAGAGCCAAAGTATTTGATGGCTTCTTCGTCATTGTCAAAAGAAAACAATTAGCTTATTTAAAAAAGAATGGTTTGACAAATTTATTTCATCTTTATTTATGACAGAGTGTCACAAACCTGACAATTAACCCTGAGCAATTGTTAGGTTAAATATTTATATTTTTAACACTGAGTTGGTTACCAGCAAATTTATCAATTTAACCGGTAAACTCTCAGTTAAATAGATAAACTGCTTGCTTGCCAGTGGCCCGCAAAGCTAACATAAAAAAGCCAAAGTTTTAGCGAAGCTTATCAAACAAATATTTTCAGGAGAAGATTTTTTTAGTAAGAGAAATATACTCATAGATCTGCTATCCAGTATGGAAGTTAAAAACTCTTCTGTAAATCCAAGGGCCACTATTATAATATTTCAATACAGTATTCTCTTATGTAATACATTTATCTATACCGTTAAAAATTTGTATGAATTATTGCTGTCAAATTTTTCCAAATCAGCAAAACGAGTTTCAATTTCGAGAATAAAAAAAAAATAGTCGCGTCTGTCCAGTTCGGGATTAAATATATGAATATTGGTAGAGCTCAGAGAAACCGCATTTTCTTATAGCAGCTATGAAAGCACGTTGTCGTTCTTTAATAAAATATCAAAATTTATGTATCACGATCTTTGAAATCCACTAGTAAAATACGTTGGAATCCCAACAGATTGGATGTAGATAAAATTATTTTCTGAGATTTAACAACCTTTGTTTTTTTGGTCAGCGGTTTTCGACAGAGGAACAAGATAATAAGCAAGGTTTCATCGTTTTTGTTTATGAACTGCGAAATTGAATTTTCGAATCCACCTTGCACCAATATTACGCACACCCAAATTGTTTAAGTAGGATTCTAAGCGCAGTAGTTGTTTTTCAATGATGTTAGAATATCCATTTCGAATTTAGAATCTTCGATTGCAATTCATATTCAGAAACTCAATTTTAAATTCTGAAAGCCCCAATTCAAATTCAGAAAGTTTCAATTCCAAGTTCAGGACTTCCATTTCAAACTCAGATATTTCACTACAAACTCCGAAAATTACAATTCAAATTCAGACGATCACAATTTAAATTCAAATCCTCCAACTAAAGTTCCCAAATTACAGAAAGTTATTGCAGTTTTCTGAATTTAAAGTGGAAATTCGAAATTAGAATTGGAACTTTCTGAGTTTGAGTTGTGATTTTCTGAACTCAAAGTGGAAATTCTGAATTTAAATTGTAATTGTCTGAACTTCCATTGCAATTTTCTCAATTTGAAATAGAAATTGTTAATATGAATTACAACTTTCTGAACTAAATCTGAAAAAGGTGTAGCTTCTTTTATTCGTAATCGCCACGGATGGTCATCTCTGAGTGGCGCATAATTGATTATTTTTTCAAAATAATAAAATCCGGGTAATTCAGCCTTTGGCGACCTTTTTGGCAAAACGGTTATTAGTAGAGCAAATTCTGAAGACAAAAGTTTCGTCAACGCGACTTTCAGAATTCCACAGCCGTTGCTCACTATAAAATGTCCCTTGGGTCTTTGACATCTGCTAATATTGCAGAAAGAAAAGCCAAAGATCGATACAAATTTATAAGCGCTTGCATTTTGATTATAATTGCAATAACATACAAAGTTAAAAAAAAATCATTTTTTTGTTGTCCTCTTAAAGTTTTGAATACAATCTCTTTCATATCAAATTCTCGTAGGGACCGCAGTCCACTCTTATCTTAGCATTATAATTTAACAAATTTTATATGACAAGTATTTTAAACTCCTGGTCGATACATTATTTATACTTTAGTTTTTCAGTTTCCAAATCCTAATCTCTCCTTAGCCTCAATCAGATATAATCAACCCGCCTAATTGCTGCAATTCTCAAAGACCCTGGCGCTTAATTTGATTTTCCTGCATATCGGATTCGATTTAGCATTCAGCTTGAAATTTATTTGATGTAAAAATTGCACACCAATCACTCACTCATGTATTTATCTACAATTTCTAAGCGAATGTGCGGGCAGGCTTCTGTTTTTTTTTTTAACTTTTTAACTCGAAGTGGCTTAAATAGAGGAGCAAATACAAAGAAAGAACGAAAATATAAAAATTGAATGAAATTTGCAAAAGAAATCCTATTTATCGCTTTGAAAAGATGCAACCACAGCTTTTGCCTTCCAATCAATTGGAGGCTATTTAATGTTTTATATTTAACCATGGCAATTGGTAATTGAAAACTGAATGAATGGCTGAATGGGCTGAATGGCTGAATGGCTGAATGGATGGGTGCGATGTACTTAGCATATGCTGGCATTGGTGTGGGCCGGTGGGAAGTTATGGCAATGAAAGCAAGTGACTAGGAAAAATAGAAAAGTCAAAGGAAAGGGATCAATGCAAATTTTATATAGACACACATAAATAGAAACACGCACACACACACACACACACACACACACACACACACACTTACACACAAAAGGCACACCAGCATTTACATATGTGGACTTTCACCCCATACAATCTAATCAATCTATATACATACGTATAAAATTGAAAATGTTTTCAATATCCTGCTATATAGCCTACTGGTCGCGCTCGTGTGAGCCCCTCTGGGTCTTAAACACTTTGCTCGTTGGTAAATCTGTAAATCTCTGTAGTTTTGCATTTATTCACTCATCGCAAGAGATTCGCTTAAATTTCACATTCACCAGCAAAATTGCTACCCCACTGAGAGTTTCCATTGATTGCGTCAAATGCTTCAATACAAATGTTGGCATATGTTCGTGTGTGTGTGCTTGCGCTAAATTGCTTGGCCAATTGTAAGCTTAGAAATGGCTCTTTTGCGCGTCGCCTCTTCGGTTAATAGATTTGGGTTTAGCGATTGAATAACTCATATCCGGTCATTTCTGGTTTTCTTTTTTTTTTAACTTAGGCTGCGACAGTGCCTGTGACTGGTAGTATCTATTTTTATAGATGATGCATTAGCTTAAATGCTTTTGGCTTTTTAGCTGTTTTTTTTGTAGGCATGTAATCGTCGTTTGCATGTTTGTGTATGTGTAGGCGGAAATATTTTTTTGTTTGTTTTAAAATGGCAAGAATTTTTTTAGTCGATTGTTCGAAATATATTGAGGTTCTATGTGTTATAATTTATATTTCAGTTAAAGGAAACTTATTGAATTTCTAATAATATAGCATTTATCGTTTAACCTTTAGCCTTTAACCATTCCTTGATCTTAAAACCGATATGTGTTTCCCGATCTTGTGGGTAAATTTCTACCCATATTGAGGCATCGTATATTTTGTACGAAAAAAGTTAAAAGCGGTGAGTGATTTGTATTTTATTTATTACGAAACTAAATTTCATATTGCGTGTATGCAATTGACGTACATTGTAATTACATGGATACTGGTTTTTTACAAACTCAACAAATTAGCTCTATTTTCTGTGTCCCTGCTTATGCTCTCGCTATACCTTGGCTGGCTTTTCCACTTTCGAACATTTAGCTGATTGCGCTTGATTGAAATTTTTTTATAGAGAATATTTTATTTTAGTGTTGAATTTTTGTTAGAACCAGATCTAAGGCAACAACGCACAATTAATTTCTTTCTACAGTTATGTCTCGGCGCTAAAACCATTTTTATTTGTTTTTCTACAAAACTATGCCAGTTCAAAACTCATCACGATATTCTAAAATTCGAAAGATATTGCTTGCTAAAGGAAAAAGTTGAGCAGCGGGCGGATCCAGATTACTTGTATACCGTAAAAGTATTGTATTAAAGATAAATCGAATTCAGAAATTTGCTTTGGAATCATTAAGGAATAAGCCATATAAAAATGTCACTAAAATGCAAATTGTAATTTTAGTTGTACATTTTAGTGCCATTTATTACCCAAATTGTTTTGTAAGAAACATGTTTCCGGGAAGTAGGGGAAAAAGGGTATTGTGGATACAGCGGCTAATTAGATATAAATGTTTCTTCTAATCGATTGAACTTCACACAGACTATCATTCCGAATAACACTTACTCCAGATTTGAGGTATACAATTATTGTTCCCCCCTAAAAATAGTATCTTGATCCGCCCCTGCTACACGCGGGCCGCGTACGTCTCAATATACTTAGTCCTAAGTTCTGTTACAAAGTTTACACAGCATACAGCGAGGACAATTCGCAGAAAAAATGCCGTTATTTTATTATAATTTCCAATTCAGTGTCTACTTATTGACAAGAGAGTGGGGAGCTAAAAAAAATCGTATTGCGGTGGTTGCTTTACATAAGTGGGGAAAAAGCGCGAGTGAAATTTATGAGCTTCTTAAAAAACTTAATATTTCCAGAATATTGGTTGCTCGTTTTCCTCAAATGTCTACAAATACCATAAAAACTGCTCACGAACACATTCGCAGAAGCCCCCTTAGAAAATAGACAGTTATGTCGAGGGAAATGGTTATATCGATCAGATCAATCGCAAAACTTATTCGAGATGATTTCCACATTAAATCCTATCGTCGATCAACTAACCATCTTCTGGTTATGCGCTTGAAACAAATTTGGCTCAACAGATGCAAGTCAGTGGCATGCGGTCAACGGCCATGAAAGTATCCTTTTTAGAGATGAGAAAATGTTCACTGTTGAAGGAGTTTTTAATAAATAAAACGACAAAATCTATGCTAAAACTGCCAAGGACGCAAAAAATGTTATTCCAAGGGTTCACCGATCCAACTGCTGTAATGATTTGGTGGGGTGTTTCCTGTAAGGGCGTTACACCTAATCACTTCTGTGAAAAAGGGGGCAAAAGTGTACCAGCAGGATGTTTTAGAAGACGTTGTAAAGCAATAGTATCTTCGATGGAGAGCATTTGATTTTCCAGTAGGATCCTGCTCAAGCACAGTTCGATTAATGGGCAGCTCTAAAATCTATAAAAATAAAATACAAATGCCTGATTCTATGCAACTGCTTTACGAGTCTTTTTTCTAAATTTCGGAAAGTTCGGCTAAAATGGATACTAGAAAAGTCAATATAGCTGATGATGCATCCGACGAAATTCCACCACCAATCCAAATAGAAATTTTGTTTGTTATTCTCCTTGGTTTTCAGTGTAAAGACCCGTACAGGCTTTTTTAATTTTTCCACGCTCCGCTGCCGATGAGAGTCACCCGCCGTACTACCAGTACCCTCCAATCCTTCCGCTGCTGATTAGAGATACCTGCCTCCTTCAGTAAGAAAAGCAGCTGGTCTACGAGTACACCAAGCCGTGTGTGTATGTGTGTTCGCCTCTAATACATCAAAATATAGTATTTATATTTAACGGAGAACCTTCGCTCGACCTTGGCTAGACTAAGTGTTACCTCACAACGTACTTGCCGAAACATCAAAATATGGTTTGAGTGCGCTGTCGTTGCAATGAAGTTGCCTAAGCTCAAGTGAAGTTCGTTGTACTAAGTAGGAGTTGTGGCAATTCAGTGTCGTCTTTCTGAGCGTAGAATAATTCGATTACAGTCAGAGCAGTCTAGACCTCATCTATCCGTGAAAGGGTGTCGGCAACAATGTTGTGAGAACTGGAAACGAAACGAAAGTGAGTGCCAACTTTTCACTTCAGGTCTCTCTAGGAATTTATGGAGGGCACTTAGGCGTTGAGTGGCATTTTTAACGAACTGTCCCAAAACTTGAATTTGATTTCTACCAAAAAGTGACTTTGCCACATTGATAACTAATTCTGCATCTTTTAGTCGTCAAAATAAAAACTTAAGTTGTTCTCCAAGCTGTTATTGGTTTTCTGAGACCACTAAGATGTCATCAAGGTAGACGAACGCGAACGGTAGATCGCTTTAAATTATGTTACCTCTCTTATAAAATATGGTGCCTAAACGGTTTAATTCTGCAGCTTGAATTATATTTTCCAACATGATCTTAAAGAAGTCCCACGGCAGAGAAGCACCCTGTCTGAAACCGCTTTTGGAATCAAATGGCTCGGAGAGCTCCTTCCCAATTCAGACGAAGATTTGCCAAGTCCAAAGACGCACTAATAATTTACACTCAGTTCGTTGACGGTTGGCTTCAGTCTTTCGCACAATACGCTCGACAGAACCGTATACGAAATGCTCAGCAGTCGGCGGGTATGCATTCGTCCCACCATATTCTGGAATTCAGCTTGTGCATGCACCTTACCACCACTTCGCCACCATGCTTGAATAGTTCAGCTGATGATGGGAAATTTCCCCAGTATAACAACCTTCCGTTAGTCCGCGGTTCTTCTGATTATCGACCGCTTTTCCTAACAACTAGCATCCCAAGCTATTTGCTCTGACGTATTTCGGACTCGCATTTCTTTCTTCGAATAATATGTCTCTCTCGCGATTATGCAGAGAAGATAACAAAATGAAAATTAAGAATAAATACGAACAGATTCTTTCCCCATTTTTTTTTTTTGCCCAGCTAAGCGAACTTTTGTTAGCTCCTCGTGGATACAAACATTATATTTATTCTATGTAAATATAGATGAAAATAGTTTCCTCCTTTAACTGATCCTTTTACTATTTCGGAAGCATACCTTGCGGCTTGTTATCACTTTGTTTTATCGCCATCGCTAAGTACGATATTATCCACAAGAAGAAACTTCATAAAAATTTGTTTAATTTCCTGTGAATCAACATTGCAAAACGCAGTCCGGCGTGATTGGGGCGACGCGAAGAAAATTTCGTTTGAAGTAAGCTGATGGTAAACACAAATTCAATTACTTATTGTCAATTTAATAAAACAGCATATCGAGTGGATAATAAGATTATGCTGAGCAGAATATTTATTAGAAAAGTTGATGCCAACAGGAGAATTGCTAGGATAAAATGAGGCGAAGGTAAGCGATAGGCAATATAACAACAAAAATATATACATACATATTTTATATACACTTATATATAAAGTAAAGATAACGGGATAAGAGTAAGAAGAACGAGCGCTCAAGTTTGTAAACAACTGTTGATATATATAAAGTGCGAATAATGAAATTTGCAGTAAATCAATGCAAAGTAAAATGAGTGAAAAATTCATCATACCTACTATATATTTTTTGTAGTCTTATACCTGAAGTGTTGTTGACTCAAATGAAGAACGCCTGCAGCGAATTTGTATGAGGAAAAGCAGCACTAAATTTTTTGATTGAACAGAAAAATTTAAATGTTTTAAAATTGGTGAGTTGAAATTGCATAATATTATATTTATTATAGTACCTAAAGGCTCACTTAAAGGGCTTACATGGGTGGAAAGTAATAATAAAATTTACTTGTCTCATATATTTAAATCTAATAATGCCAACCAAATTAAACTGTTCACTTTTTTTCGATACAACTTTTTACTTCATTCCTTCTAAGATTTAAATTTTCATTTTTCTATTTTCATTTTTCGTTTTGAAAAGCTTCCTTGTTGGCAGACATTTTTTTGTTAGGCACGAAGGTTGCACAACTGAAAGTTACCACATTGCTGCTGGTGTTCTTCAGGGAAGAGTTTCAGGGCCAATCTTGTATTTAATTTATACAAATGATCTATCCACAAATATGAATCTAGCCACATTAACTTTTTTGTATGAAACTCCCATACTTAGTGTGCATTGCCGCTAATCGATTGTAGCAACATTTAAGAGTAGTAGATAATTAAAGTCGATGATTTGAAGAATATAGAGGTAACATTTACACTAAAAAAATGCCACTTGCCTTTCCGGTTTCAATATATAATTCTGAATAATTCTGCAGAGCGATTCCTTTACTTACTTGTGGGTTCCGTTGGACAGAAGACTCACCTTTAAAACTGAAAAACCACATAGACAAAAAGATTGCATATACTTACCAAAAATCGCAAATATGCATGGAATTATAGGCCCTAACTCCGAACAAAACTTAGAAAACTAAGTACTACTTTTAAAAATGGTGATACGGCCATCTTGGATATACGGGATACAACTTTGGGTTTAGCGTCTAAATCTAACTTAGATAGAATTCCGCAGTCTAAAAGCATTCGGAGTCCTCTGCTATGTAAAAGCACCATAATTCACAGGGACTTTGTAATTAATACGGTGATGGATGAGGTAGAGATAATGCAGGAAAAATTACTTCTTAAGACTATTTACCCACCCGAATAAGCTTGCTAAAAAATTACTCTAACAGAATTCTCCTAAGCCATTAAATTGCTATTAAAGGATTTGTCCTACTTATATTACAAGGAAGTTTTTTTTAAATATTTTAGAGCATATATATTCATATGTATGTATATAAATATTTTATGGTAATATTTTTCAAGAACTGACTGGCTGAAATGGATCGGAAGCTCTGACGTTTCGACCACTTCCTTCCGCCAAACGCCACCGAACAAACGACAAATAGAAATATTCTAGGTTACTTCTCTTATAGGCAGCGGCTCTAAAGTTTGACCTCGTTGCCCTGAATGTGTAGGCGTGGAGATTCAGCCTTTCACTTTACGCCCATAAATGGACAGGAACCACGGACATTTCGACTAATCGTGTGCTCTACAAATTTAAGATTACTCCTCCAATAGGCAGCGGCTTAAAAAAACTAAGCCTTTTCAATCGCCTAGACAAAGCGTGTCATTCTAACATCATGCGCAGCCGAAAACACAATCGCCGAGTGGACCGGAACTTCGTCCTTTTAGACCACCTGAGCAATATGAAAGCAGAAGTGAATCGAGTTGTTCGAGGTCACAGTGAATATCTCCAGTCCATAGTTATGTTTTAAATCTTAATACTGTACGAGTCACTATAAAATATTTTGCAATCTATTGCAAATATAATATACGTATCTTTCTAAGTCATAAGACACTAAATAAATAAAAGTGATATACCATCCATGTATTTCATGCTAAAACCCTTTAAGATTTTTACTATAAATTATACCATGGCATCCTTTATGATGCCATGTACTAAACTGCTTTCATATAATATCCCCCATAACATGCAGCTTTTATATATTTTAGCTCTCAGAAATTAAAAAATGTTGTTAGCTTCTCGTAAGAAAGATACAATGAATAATTAAAAAAATAAATAAATGAAAATATGATTTAACTAATATATAACATAAGATAACACGTTTATTGTTGTTGTAGCTATACTGAATGTAACGAGGATTCAGACACAGCCCCATTGGAGTTTGCTTGCATTTGTTCCGTAATGAAAATCTATATTTTTTTCCTGTGGCTTTTTTCCGGGTATGTCAGGCTATCAGAGCCTTCATTGGGTCTCGCAAAAAAGAACGAGGCTTAAACTCTCACTCAATATTTAAAGTAAAAAGTTAAGCGTGCATTTTCACTAAAGACTATAGCTCTTGTTAATCGATTGACAAAAGCTGTTTAAAAAAATAGTCGACTTCAATTCGACTTTTTCGGCTAGCCGTCCATAAACAACTAATCGACTACAGTGGCGCACACAAAATGGGTGGTGGCGAGGGATATACACTAATTTGTTGAAAAAAAAAGAGAAATTAGTTTCAAGATGGTACAGCATTTTTAAGATTTTGGTAGCGCTTTAAACTAGATTAGATTTTAAAGACATATTTACGCCTTTTTTTGGAAGAGATTGTGATTAGTTAGAATGAGTAAAGTGACCCCGTCCACGATAAAACTGAATACAAGTGGGTATCCTTGATAAGTGTTTTAATTGTCGGGCACGTAAATACACCTTATTTTATTATAATGAATCAAAATTTTCTTTTATATATTTGTGGGTCTGTTTCACTTAATATTCTATTAATAAAAAAGCACATCGTGCACACGTCGCAAAAAACCTGGTAATTTATAGTTCTCTTTAAGTTTTGATGAAACTGTTCACTCTGCTCATCAGTAGCAACAACAATTTTTTTTCACGAAAAGAAGCCAAGTTGCAATTCAGAAAACCAATTATCTTGCAATCAAGCAACAGCACCCCGACAATTTACCTGTAATTGACACTTTGTCGGTTACCAAGAAAGCAACTTATGTAGCACAGATAATCGGGAATGTGCGCCGAGTTCAGGTCGGCCAAATAGTGTAGAATGTACTTATTGAAGAATTAGTTTCGGGTCTTGGCCAGGGCGTGACACTGGCAGAGATAGTGTGAAGTGCTCTCCACTTTCTCCCCGTTCTTGCAACTGCGAGAAAAATCATTGGTTAGACATACCAATCTCTTCCCATTCACGCCCACAAGACATATGCTTGAGTTATTATTTAAAATAATAAATTTGGCCTCAAATTATTTTGAATAACATTTGCAACATTTGTGTTGTATGAAAAAAGATAAAGAGACAAATGAATGCAAGCATTAATCATCTTTAGCTAATAGTAAATATTTATTTTATTTATAACCGATTTTATTACTTCAATACAGCTTCTTTGCACACTTACGTATACTGTAATAAAATTAAAAGAAAGATTAGTAGTAAGCTACAACAACAAGAACAACAACAAATTTTATCGACACAAGAACAAAAACTTTCGCAATCAACAGAAAATTGAAAATAAGTAATACAATAAACTTTTGCGCCGAGATAAATATGATGAAAAAGTTTTGATCGGATTAAGTGTTTGTGGCAACGACACACATACATACATACATACCAGACACACGGTCTACATACATACATACCACACATACATAACTTACTGTGTCTGCCGCTAGATATGACTGCCATTTCAAGTAGCTTGGCTGGCAGTGTGACTCGTCAATAAAATTCTTAATGTTGGTTGCTTCTGAACTCATCATCGTTGGCAGAGATATTTTCTGAGCATCTGCATCGGGAGTCTGAAGTTTGTTTGTTTTCCACACATATTTATATCTATGTGTGTGTGTGTGTGTTATGTTGGTATATTGCATTATTGTAGAGGGTAATTGTATAAGTGCTTACTCAATTAATTATTTAACTCCAGTTTCTATGAAGTTTGGCGCTTAATTAACTTGCGAATTGATATCTTCGATATACTGAAATTAATTTCATTTGACTCAATTGCAGTTTTTTCTTAGATAATTATATCACTATAGACGCGAAATAATTATAATGATCTCAATGA
The DNA here is from genome assembly GCA_951828415.1 of Anomoia purmunda. Taxonomy (NCBI): domain Eukaryota; kingdom Metazoa; phylum Arthropoda; class Insecta; order Diptera; family Tephritidae; genus Anomoia; species Anomoia purmunda. Next base: position 99,046,356 of record OX639994.1, read on the forward strand.
AAGTTTTGTTTTGCCAAATATTGAACAATAACAAACCAAAAGTTGCAACTTGTATTTAAGATATTCCTGGCGGTTTCGAAGCAACAAGCTTGGTGAGTAAATTTGATTTGGGTACAGTGGTCTGTATACATGGGAGTGTTCTCATAATTAACAAAGGCATTTCAATGATTGGTTTCCTATTAATAGAATAGTTAAGGATTTCTTTGAAAGGGAAAGTGTCTAACTTAAAGATAACCCATTAATGTCCAACTCATGTTTAAAAAATACATTTTATGTAAAATTATTTGTAAACAAGGTTTATTTTTTAAATTAAAAAAAAATCATTTTCTGAAGTTATTTTTAAAAAAGTGGTCGTGTCTTAAAATATAAACTGGGCATTCTATAAAGTGTGATATTTTATCATACATTTTAGGGAAACAATAAAACTTCATTTTAGATTTTTTAATATTATTTAATAATAATGATTTTTTTCGCGACCTTTCCAATTTCAATTTTGTGTTTTGCCGGCTCGAGGTTAAGAGGGTGTTGGTATGAGTAAAAACAAACGATTTACTTTTTTGTCCAATATATTTCGGTTACACTACGGTAACCCTTGACCTCGAGCCGGCAAAACACAAAAATATTATTTATTAATTGTATTCGTATACAAATATATTCAAATTTATTTTGATAGAACGTATCAAATAAATTAATTCAAATTACATATTGACTTAAGAAAAAGTTTAAATATGATTAATTTGATTTTTTTTTTAAACTCTTAGAATTAATCTAGTCATGAAATAAAAATGCCCTTAAATATCTAGAAAGCCAGCCATATGATTTATTAATAACCATACATGTAATTAGTTATAAAAATTGCCACAAAATAAAAGTTTACTATCCAGAATTGGTGATAATTGTAAAAGCATTTTTTTTTTCTTACGTGATACATAAATTTATTTTAAATTTTTTAGGCAAATTTTGTGTAGCTAAACACGAAATTGAATTTCATTTAGTTTTCTAAAAAATGGTCATTGAGACATATGCGAAATCTCTGTTTTCATTATCATCATATCATATCACAATTTCTCATCAGAAAACACAATATCACGATTTGCGTACCGCCAAAAAAGCAAAGCACTTCTTTCTCTCCTCGCTTGGTTCTAAATTAAATTTAGTTACTATTGATAAAATTGCTAATGGTTTTACTTCTTACGCTGAGGTCTTTAGCTAGTTGCCTTCCTTATATTTCGCAATTCCTCCTTATCCGCCCGCTCACGAACGATCTCATCAGACTTGAAATTCTTACGCCAAATTTTCGAACAAATTTCCATGATATTTTCACACTACCGCTTTTTCTTAATCGAGCCACATTGCATTAAACAACCCTGCGGTTAACATTTAGATTCTGCAGCGATTTAAAAATTTGACTTGTTGTTTTTTCCTTGCAAATGCAACTTCTTGACTAGCTCTCTTTTTGATTTCATTGCTCACAAATTTTTAATACATAGCAACCATGGCACAAGAAAGAAGGTAGTTCCATTTCGATTTTTTTTTTGATTAAAAATAAGATTATAACATTTCTGCAGACTTAAATTTATGGCAAAGCGTTGCCCCATCGGATATTTTTATGAGGATAATTTTCGAAACTTGTCAAAGAAAAAGCTTTGTTTTAAAAATTTATTAAAATAATTTTCATACAAGTTTTAAAAACCTAGCCTAATATGTTCAAAGAGACAAGTTTAAGGATGTTTTACTGTCTTTTCTGAGTTTTATTTTTATATTTTAAGATTGGTTTAGAAATTTATTAATTATAATTAACCCATATTTTACAATAAAATGTTTTTATATACAATATTTCATTTGCAACAAAAATATTAACAGATTCTTTGAGATAATATAAGTAATAGTAAAAATAGAACTTCCTTTCATTCATTCTGTTAAGCTGCAATTTAAAAAAAAATATTTCCTGATATTTCCAATTTTATTATGTATATCTTATTTCTTGATCTGAAAAAGTTTTCGATAAAAAAACCGGTTTGGAATTTTTCTGTCTTAACCCTGCTGTTAGGTTAAGACCATTTGGTCCAATTTTTTTTTTGTTTTCTTTGTAACTTTGGAACGGTGATATATACTGTCTAAATTTTTCAGCTCAGGTGGTCTTTTTATAAAACAATATTATGTGCGAAAATTTAATTCTCTGACTTAAAACTGGACTAAGATAAATTGAAAATTACGAATCTTAGGTTAAGGGACCATTTGGTCTATAGTATATTTTCTTTGATTTTCTTTACATTAATTTTCCAAAAATAAGTATTTATTAGTTTGTTCGATATTTTTTGGCACTACATGATGAGCAAAAAAATGTTTTTCGGTTGGTTTTGCAAATAAACGCACTGCAAATGGAGCATTTTACATCAGACTTAGACTTGCAGCAACTACAAATTCCTCGCTTTCGAGCTCCTGAACTAGAAGCATTTTTAGAGCAGGCCACTGGTGCTGGGTTTTACCAGAAAACTGAAAAAAATTTTACCAGGAATGGTAGAACGAAAATGTCATATACTCAAATATTATTGTAAATGCTGTGTATAAAAATTGCTGTACGCAATCACGATTACAAAAAATTCAAGATAATAGTAGCACTACAACTACTACTAATTCTACTACTACTAGTACGAATAACTACTACTATTAATACCACTGCTACTGCTCTATTAATAACTACTACTATTTTCAGTAATACTACTACTATTTTCACTAATGCTCCTACTTATTACTATTACCATTTTTTCTAATGCTCCTACTTATTACTACTACTATTTTTACTAATGCTGCTACTTACTACTGCTACTATTTTACTAACAATCTTACTAATTACTGCTACAACTACTGCTATTTTTATTTACGCTACTATTATTTTTAGAAATGACACTACTTATTACTACTACTATTTTAATAACAATCTTACTAATTAGTGCTACTATTTCTTCTAATGCTACTACTAATAAGTATTTTTACTTACAACTAATTACTACTACTATTTTTACCAATGCTACTACTTATTACTACTGCATATTTTATTTATGCTACTGCTATTTTTACTAATGCTACTACTTATTGCTACTACTATTTTACTAGCAATCTCACTAATTACTGCTACTATGTCTACTTATGCTGCTACAAATTGTCACTACTATTTTTACTAATTAATACGACTATACTACTACTACTACTATTTGCTACTAACGCCTCTAAGACTACTATTTCCATATTTAAATCTCTCTCTATATGGAGTCGGTAAAGTAATTTTACTTCTTCCTCATTATATACACAATTTAAAGCACTTTAAAAATCTAGTTGAAACAAACTTAGTTAGAGTTAAACATCTTCACGTGCTGCACATTTCACGTGACCCTCGAAGAAGAGCATTCGCTCGCAGCTACGCCGGGGAATAACGACGACAATTGTGGTAATTTACACTTCAGAAAGTGTAAACAACTGTGACAACGCACACAGGTACAATATGCATATATTTGCATGCGTCTATAGTAGTTGGCAAGCGGTCGCATCCATTCTAATTTCGCACAAAAATATGCAAACATGAAAACAAGGATCCCTGTGTGACAGCTGCTACACACAGCGCGCCGACCAGTAGCACACTGGGACATATGTATGTCTGAGATCTAAATCCAAGTGCATGTATTTGTTATTCTCACGCTGAGTGTTGTGTCTTGCACCTAGCTCCGCGTAACTGGAAATATTCTAATGGTTTGCCTCCCTCCTGCCATTCGTACGGTCCATTTACACTATCTGCCTCTGAACTCGGGGCTGTTTGTTTAAGCTCGTAATTAAAACTTAAGTCATTATATGGGGAACAAAACGTCTACAAAAATGTAGCCCACTTAGTGTTTGTGACTTTTTCACATTTCTCACAGGGTATGTTTTGGACATAGTAACGAAAATGCTAGTAGCAATTCTAGTTACTTAACGGACGAAAAATTAAATAGATGCATTTAAATATTGTACAATATAAGTATATATGTAAATGCAAACCTTAGTGAGGAGGAAGCATTTAGATGGCTAAAGCGAAAGCGACAATACCAATCCGCTGGAAGTTGTTTTCATGTGTGTGTTTGTGCACGGAGTTGCCACTGTCTGTGGTGCTAGGTACATTTTAGTCGTCTTCTTTTGTAATGTTAATGAGTCTGACATACAGAAGTGTGTCACTGTTTGTCTCACCGTCGACGGCTTTCTCAGCCAGACAGCTAAAAGAGCTAGTATCTATAGTAAATGTTGGTCGGTGTGTGTTCACAATGTTATATAAACTGTTGCTTAAGTGCGTCAACAAGCAGCTTAATGCCATCAATAAAGATAAGAGATAAAAGTCATGAGAAGAACTCGACAGGAAGGCGAAAGGAAACTGCTGTTTATTTATTAAGTTCATAAAAACATATTTGCTTTGCATTTTTTTGCAAAGAGAGCATGGAAGTTTTGAATTGCAGATGTAATAAAAATTTGCTTGCTTAAATAAAAAAAAATCAGAAATACTAATTGACATAAATATTTGTGTTCACTTGGTTTCAAGTAGAATATCTTTTTAAGTACCAGCCTTGACGTGGTCACTTAACAAAGAATAAATATGATAAGAGTATTTAGATTCATTATATTTCATCTTTCGAAGTGAAGCTACATAGATAGCAAGTTCATTTATATTTTTAAATTGTTAAGGCCCACTTGTATCCCGAGTTAAATTTTTAAAAACAGAGATAAATTATAACACAGACAATTTCTTGATGCAAATGACCATTCAATAACAAAAGCTTTGATAATCGAGCAAGTTTCTTATACCTTCTTAACAAGAATGGCGTCCTTAGCAGTGTTGCTAAATCTTTAAATTTGCGTGCCAAATGCAGCAAAAGTGCATTTTTAGAAACAAAAATTTCTATCTTATCTTTGCACAAGTGATTTAAATTGCACATAGGATTATGTTCATTGGAGTTTTTTGCTTTGGTATTACAATATGCAAATGATTGGCTGCCAAACTCAAAAATCTTTATTTGTCATACCTTTAGTAATCAAATCGTGTTTGAAATTTTACCTCAATATTAGGCATTTTTTGAAGTTTGAAATGAAAATAATTTGCACCGAATATTGTAGTGCATACAAATGTTCATATACCAAAGCTTTGCTCGGTTCGATTTATTTCAGTATAGTACTAATGTAAGAATGGGAGACAACATATTCTAGTATTTCTTTGCACAGAGCGAAAAATTTACGTAGATGGCTATACATCTGACAAATCTATCCAGTATTAAATTTAACTTATTTATTTAATTGACTATAACTTTCTTATTAGGTGGCTGCTCTCCATCAACTATAGCGCATGTGCTAACGTAGGGTATAGTTCGTCCAGAAATTTGGGCTTGAAAATGTAATAACTAACTCACAACACACAAACTTTCACATGGATTGTATTTATAAATTTATTAGGATGATGAATATTATTATTATTATTACTATTATTATTATAATAATAATTATTATTATTATTATTATTATTATTATTATTGGGCCCGTTTCTTTGTAGCCCAGTTGCAAAAGAACACTAGGTAGGGTAACGAATTGCATGTAAAGCAACAACACTAACTCGGAAAAATATGCGAGTTGATTCAACTCAGTTAAATGATATCCGACCTGAGATGTAGTGTTGGGAAGTGAAAAAATGCGCTATTGGGAAGGTGCCGGAGGAAAACACATGGGAAATTTCGGTTTAAGACCTATTTCGATTTTATTTGCATAGTATTTGTAAATATATAACTACATAAACCGACTAATTACCGGCACAACTATTTTCCATTGCAAAATAGCGCTAAACAAACTGCAACTTACTTGAAATAGGCTAACAGGGTTGCTTTTGCTAAAGGAATTTGTATCTGAGTTGGAGCGTTCTTTTGCAACTCGGTTAACGGGCCCATTATTGATATTATCATAGTTATTACTATTTTTTCAGTAGGAAAGGAAATGTATTACGCACTGACCGGGAATACTAGTCTCTATACAGCCTTCCCGAGTTTGGGACTTCCATCACGTATTGTGGGTCTACCCACTAAAGCGTTAACTCTTACCATGGGTTGCGTTACATGAGCCTCAGGGTTGCCCTCTTGCCCTCGGGCACTTATTGTGGTTGTTCTTAAAAGACAGATTGAAGTTAACCTCCCCATGTGATCGCCTCAACCATGGCTCGAGGCTGGATATTAGCCTGTACGTCCAGCGACCCTTCGAGCTCGCGTTTCAGTTATGCTTCCATTTTTGGATCAAACGCTCACGTGCTCGCGCTGCGGCTGTTGCTCGGTCTGTCTCTGATCAAATGTGAGTTCGTTGTCTAACCTCATTTCTAGGTACCTCGTGGATTTACACGTTGTCACGGTCTTAGTCCCGACTATCATATCTGTTATGGTAACGATGCGCTTCGTGGTTAGCAACACGATCTCTGCTTTGGCTGTTGCCAATTGGAGTCCACGATCGCTCATTCAGCAGTTTACACTACGTATAATCTGGTTTAATTCCAGTTGTGCCAACTGAATACTGCGTGCTGTTATCATCCGCGTGACGAGGAAAGCGTTCTATGGCATTTCCATGCGGAGCAAGTTGTTGTATATAATGTTCCAGAGATCTGGGCCAAGTACAGATCCCTGGACCGCTCCTCCGGTTTTGGGTATCTTTCTATGGTCTTGGTTGTCTCGTGCAATAGCCAGCGATCCCTGAGATAGTCGTGAAACATATACTCAAAAAAGCACCTGGATAACCGTTCTAGGGAATCAAGTACATCGTCCGATCTTGCCGAGTTATAGCCCTTTTTGATGCCGAGAGTTACTAGCAGGACAATGGACCGTGTCCGACTGCTTTGGTTTTCTGTACCGCCTCGCGTATGGCGCCGATGATTGAGTATCTCTTTTTGAAGACATGTTGCTGAGGTGAAAGTCCTCGGGCGATTTTAATGGCCGATGCTAAACGAAATTTAAGCATAGTTTCCATCATTGAAGAAGTGTTGGAGTCTTCGTTGCCCTTATTATTATTATTATTAAGCTTGACAATTTAAATTAATTAGATGTCAACTTGGCTGCTCCTAGGAATCCAAATAGATTATTTGGGGTCCATTGTGGTAGGCCCACAAAAATCTTGAATCTTAATCGCTCGAAGGCAGGCAAATGAGTTGAAAATCCATAAACCAGTTATCGCATTAAGAATCAGTGGTGATTGTGAGAAGTACCGCATGGATTCTCATTGGAAAGCGCCCTGTCGATAGCAACCACATTTTCAAATTAAACTAATTTTTCTGTACTTAGTTTGTGGTTAACACAACAGCAACATGTTGCAATGGCATGTTGCGCAACACCTGACGCGAACTATACAAGGCAACACTATGGGTGTTCATCCCCATTAAAGTGGAGAAAGCGGAAAATAGGAGAAAAAATAAAATGATAAACAATTGGAATGAAAACATTGCACTTACTTGTTCGTATAATTTTTTGTAACACATTTATTTACCCCATTTACAGCAAAGTGTAACGTGTGCCACATTTTATGACCAACTTACGCCTACAACAATTGGATAGTCAACAATTGCTCCTTTGGCTGAGCCAAAGTTATTTGAATAAATTGGATGTTATGTTTGTTGTGGAAGGCATGCGCAAGGGAAATTTCCCCTTATTTGTGGAACAACAACGACAACCACAAAAACAGCAAAAACAAATAGGCGAGTTGACCGAGATGTGACGAGTAGATTGTTGATGAAACGACTGCAGCTAAATGCCAAGAAGCAGCAGCAGCAGCACCAGCAGCATCAACATCAACATCGTCAGCAATAGCAACAGTGGCAGCAGTCGAATATTAGGGCATGATTTCCGTTAGTGTGGTAGTCCTAAACAGCTGCTCGAAGCGTACGGTACTTGCGAACGCGCAGCAACGGTATTAATAACGGAAACGGGGTGACAGCAGCTGTAAATACGAAAGCGGATGCGATTGAGTTTTCGCGTAATGAAACGAGAGTGTTAACGTGATCGGGTAGTGGTTTTCGTTTTATTTTTTTTTAATTTTCTTGTTATTGTCATCGTTTTGTCTTTCGAAAATAAATACGCAACATAAAGGCAGTTATATTGTATGATGGTTGATTTTTATCGCTACAATTGTATACAATAACAATGCGTGCAATTTTAATGCATTATATATAGCTCTCAATGGTGTTATGAAATATTGCACTTATGCCTAGTGCTGTGCAAGAAATTTTTTCTTTTAATTAAAAACTGAATGCAAATAATAAAAGTGGTCGTCAAGTGAATTGTAAAAAATTAAAATTAAACAATAAATGTGATATTTATGATATCACGGAAAAAGTATTAAATGCAATGGTTGCGTATACGCCGTGTGTAGCTGATGCGCAGTATGGAAATACAAAACACACTCTGCAAAATATGATTGAAATGCAAAAACAACCAAACGCTCTCGCTAGCTGCTGTTGCGGTCACTATGCTGCTCTTGGCAGCAGTGAGCGTTGGTTCAAAGCCGCCAAAGATTGCTGAGGAAATTGTTGACATTGACAGCGAATGTTCGTGTTTGGTGTGGCAGTGATAGAGTGACTGCGGTTTAAAGTAATAATGCAAATAAAAAACCAAATAAAGAGGACAGTTTTAAAATTCAAAAAGGAAAAAAAAGAAGTTTTGAAATTCAAAAAGAAAGAAATATAATAAAAAAACTACAGCAAAATTAAAGAAAATAAAAGTTGAATTTAAAACAAAGTGCATGGTCACTTGCTAACAAATACTCCACCTACAATAGAGTACATTAAAAAAGGATACATACATATTTACCTTTATGAACGAAGGAATGTGGTATGTTATATGGCAATATGCTACGTGGTCACAGCTGCACTCGCGCCGACTTTTAAGGCGAACTCCATTCATAGTAAGCAATTGGCTGATTGGCAAAAAAAATTTTAAAGTGTATTTGATAAATGTATTTTAGATTGGGCCGTTCGCCATATAAAAAAAAAGGTTAACAATTTCCCTTCTGGATTGAAATATATTTTGTGAGCATTTTAGGGTCATAAAAACTGTTGTCCTTGGCGTGTATCAACTCGAATTCACTTTATAACTGTTTTATTTTTTTATTCCCTATTTAATTTTTACTCTATTTCAATGAGATGATCTAGTAAAAAGTCATCCATTATTTTTCCAAAAGATCTTTTAGTAATCTATATCTCGTGTTGTACAAGCGCGGTCGGGTTACGCTATATGGCATTAGGAAGATAAGATTTTGTACTAAAAAAAAACTCTTGAGTCAGTTTTGTGATTGCTTGACTCAGTCAAAACTGGACACCAACAAAGATAAAATACGCCATATTTTGCAATTTTACTTCAATAAAGGCGAAAACGCAACAGCCAATCACGCGAAATTTTAGTTCGTAATTTCCATATTAGAAATGCATCACACTCTGGTAGACCAAATGCCGAAATTATCGATGCAAATAATGCAAATCGTCGAGTCCGGATCACGCACTGTTTCATTTGGCCAGGCGCTAAGTGTTGCACGAAAACCCAAAAGCCCACACATATCGATAGTAGAAATGATTATCGCCCGTTCCTGTCTATGGCCAGAAGTAAAACTTCTTTGCGAAGGCAGAAAATTAAACTAGTCGTGTAGCATTAATTAAAAAAGTGGTGGAAATTGGTAAAAATAGTGGAGGAAGGGAGTAGAAAAAGTGGTAGGGATTGGTAAAAATTATGGTATAAATAAGTAGTAGCATTAACAAAAATAGTGGAAGAAATTAATAAATATATTGGTAGAAATTAGTAGTAGCGTTAGTAAAAATAGTGGTGGAAATTAGTAAAATAGTGGAAGAAATTAATAAAAATAGTGGTAGAAATTTGAAGTAGCATTAGTAAAAATAGTGTTGGAAATTAGTAAAATAGTAAAAGAAATTAAAAAAATAGTGGTAGAAATTTGTAGTAGCATTATTAAAAATTGTGGTAGAAATTAGTAAAATAGTGGAAGAAATTAATCAAAATAGTGGTAGAAATTTGAAGTAGCATTAGTAAAATTAGTGGTGGAAATTAGTAAAATAGTAGAAGAAATTAAAAAAATAGTGGTAGAAATTTGTAGTAGGATTATTAAAAATTGTGGTAGAAATTAGTAAAAATAGTGGAAGAAATTAATAAAAATAAGGGTAGAAATTTGAAGTAGCAATAGTAAAATTAGTGGTGGAAATTAGTAAAATAGTAGAAGAAATTAAAAAAATAGTGGTAGAAATTTGTAGTAGCATTATTAAAAATTGTGGTAGAAATTAGTAAAAATAGTGGAAGAAATTAATAAAAATAAGGGTAGAAATTAGTAGAAGCAGTGGAATAAATTAATAAAAATAGTGGTAGGAATTTGTAGTAACATTAGTAAAAATAGTGGTAGAAATTAGTAAAAATAGTGGAAGAAATTAATAAAAAATAGTGGTCGAAATTTGTAGTAGCATTAGTAAAAATAGTGTAAAAATGATTAAAAGTGGTGGTAGAAATTGGTAAAGCAATTCTAACATGACTTTCGTTACGCGATGTAAAAAATCATCGCCACTAAAGAAGTTTTACTGCAAAAATTCTCCTAAAGGGAAGTTTTTAAACTGTCCGTCCCAGTGTTTGCCAATAGGGAAGAAGGTTTTTATGAGAGTGACATTTGACGTAAATCGGATCATTCTAACTATGCTAAGTAAAAACTTTAATTTGATGCAAAAATTATGGGTTTCTTTTTAATAGAATAATTTTAAGTACTTTATATCCTGTAGGTACATTTTACCCTAGAGTGCTTTCTTAGCTTACTAAGTTGATACAACTTAATTTCTACCATCTCTTAAATAACTACTCTGAAAAAATTCAATGTTTTAATAAGCGAAAAATTTATTTTATTGCAGACGTAAAAATAAAGAAGTCAAAATTGTTTTTCACTGATATAATGAACGTACTTTTGAATAGAGTTATAAATAAACAAAAGTTATGAAGAAATTTAGGTTTCGGTTGTCTTTAGAACACGGCAAAGGACGCCAATTGTTTGACCTAAAAATCTGCTCAAAGTATACTTTCAAATAAGGGAGAGTAATTGCTAATTTTTTCGCGGCCCACTTTAATCTACATACATGAAAAATTGCCTTGTTAGCCAAGCAAGGAAAAAAAACCAAAATAAATCGTTTCGCATCTTTTATGCATAGAATTTTGTATTGAAAGTTTAGCATCGGGGGAAAATATGATCTAAAAAAAAATCTCGGGAAACGTGCGCGTTAACCGCAGTGTTGGAAGACAAATATACTACAATTCGTGTATTAAAAAAAGTAAATCGCTAGCTTGTATTTAATAAAAAAAAAAGTGAGCATATTTCTAAACAAACACACAGGATTTTCCCGCTGAACTGTTGCATACCATCGCGCAGCCTGTCAAGTCCAGCCAACAAATTTTGTAAAATTGATGCATTGACCCCCACCATTCAACTACATAACGTGGCTGAGGCGAAAATTGTGAATGGTTTCAAATATTTTACGCCTGTGAAGAATTATTTGAAAAAAAAAACCAAAAAAAAAGGTTGTTCCAGAAATCAAATAATTCACCTAACACACAACCAGCTTTGCAACAGACACAATTACTTCAAGCGCGGCAGTAAATCTAAAAATAATCGAAAAAAAAAAAATAGAAATACTCAATAGGCAAACGAAACGTGAACGTGGACCTCCTCTTCTCCCTCCCACACCGCTAGCACAGCACACCTCGGCGCGAACAAATCTTTTTCAACCGACAGCAAATATTTACCGACGAAACGTGTAAATTGCTTTGGTGTAACGTGTCGGCACGTTTACCTATCACCTTTATCATTCGAGTGCGTGTGTGTGTATGTGCGTTTGCCTGTTCGTGCCCTTAGCTGGGCGCGCACTCAACTATCATTCCAACAATTCTGCATATTAGCGCATTTTCAGTGTGTGCGTAATATTTTCATTTCCATTTACTTGGTATGCAAAAATTGTATAACGCGAAATTTTGTTGTTATTCCGCAATGCAAAGCGTCATTTGTATGCCGATAACGCGCGCAGTGTCATAGCTACTTTGCAATTGTAGCTAACGTGTATGAGTAATCAGTGAATATATGTGTGTGTGAATATATCTATATATATGTGTGTATATGTATGTATATGAAGATTAAAGTGTATGCAATTATGTAAATGAATGTTTCAATTGACGCCTATTAATATGTGCGACTTTTGTTTGTTTGTTTGTGTACGGTCGATGATATCTCAATTTTAGCGCCTTTTGATAGCTTTCTACATCCACACAAACGCAATTAATTGGGCATATTTAAAAATCTGCATGTGCGGTGATAAATCAGAGGTAAGTCTCAATTTCCGTTCACAATGAATAATAGGCAGATATTTATGTATTAAAAAATTAATAAATATTACGTATACGCCATGTTGATGGCCTATGTTGAATGGGTTCAGTGATTTATGTAATTAATAGCAGCAATTGATAAGAGCAAAGTGTTGAAATTCATTTAAAAATAGTTAAAGCTGCTTTTGAATGGAGATGTGTTTACATTAAAAAAAATACTTCTTTTGAAATAACCCCAGTAATGCACACATGCAATACCATTTTTATTTTTTTGTTTTCTGGGCAAAATGAAACTCTTTAATTGAAATAACAATTCAGAATGATAGAGACTACTGCTGCCAAGCTTGAATACGCAAAATTAGGGAGCTTTTACAAACTAGAAATTAGGCGTAGTTTTACACTGATGTTTAACAAATGCTGTCCAAGCATTTCACAGCGCAAAATAGCATTACATTTTGAAACTGTTTAGAATAACAATTTTTTTTCAGAAAACATTAACCCCTTCCTTGTATTTGTACAATATATTGTACAAAAAAATGTGTATCTTTTTCGCGTTTTTTTTCCTCTTAAGTTACCTAGGTTTGCCAATATGAGTTTAATATTTTCAAATTTAGTTTGCCTTGCCTCTTCAAATACCTAATTTTAACTCAAGAAGGCATCAATCGAAGTTTTTAATTGATTCCCAAAAAAATACTCTGCTGTAAATGTTTTCGCTTGCCAAAAGGTAGCGGAAGAAAATGAAATATTTAAATACCTAATTCTACAATTTCTTGAGAATAAAACAACCACATGTGTTAAGTTTTCTTCAATCAATACAAGTCAATAATAAAATAAAGGGATGTGAAAAAAAAATAATTTAACTAACTTGAAAATAATGTATAATATATTGGAAAAAAAATAATTTTTGCCAATATGTTGCACAAATTACTTGAACGGTTGTCATATTCTATTAGAGAAATATAAAGACGTTTTTGAACAACAAAAAGAAAAGCGCAACAGGTAAGGTTCTTATTGAAATATCTAACCATACACAATTAAATATTATGTAGAAATTGAATATGAACCTGTACCCTTTCCCTTTGAAAATAGTAAAGTCAACGAAGTCAACGAATCAAATTGTTAAACAAAATCTTTTCTATTACTTTAATCAATTTATGGCAAATGATGTTCTTGAAAGGGTCATGTTTTATACCAACATATTTGCTACACAAACAACATTACAAGCCTTGGGCAGGCCCCTTCAAAAGAAATTAAAGTACTGATTGGAGCTCATTATTTTGGTATCCAACATTGGAGCTTTCCCTTTGTAAAAACACTATGGCATTGTGGAGGTTTCAAAAACTGCGCTCTGCTTTAGATTTCGTTCAAAATTTAAGTGTACCAAATAAATGTAACTTTAAATATAAAAGCACGTCCACTAATTAATGCGATTCGATATCGGTGCATTCAAGAACCAATAGAACTGAACGTAAGCATTAATGAAGTAATTCAAAGATAAACCCTAATTCAGAGTTTACCACAAAGGCAAGACAAATCTTCGGGGTATAAAAATTTATGATATTTGTGTAAAATCTGGAATTTTATATGATTTCATGCTTTGTACCACTCAATTGTTATAGATTTATGCAAAAGAAAACATCAACCGGGATCGAACTTATATTTTGACACATATATGCGTAAATGTATGCTCTTTAGCTAAAAAAAAATACATGAATTATTTAAATTATTTGTTAATAAGTCAAAATTTAAATTTATTAAAATTTTTTCATTTAATTTTCCTAGCCATTACAAATTATGTTGCTTTTTCTAACATTTAACATTTAAAAAACAACAACATGTTGCATGTTAATCCACAACCTTTCGTGCATATTTTTATTTATTTATTTATTTATTTATTTATTTATTTATTTATTTAAGTCTATGAACAATAAATTCTTACAGACTACTAACAAACTTAAATGAGATTACGTAAGCTCGATAAAAGATGAGATCTGGTTGAATTCATTAAGAGCGCGTGCAATTGGTGCATTACGCGCATAATTTGTTTTGCTATTAATGCCATAAAAAGGGTAAAAAATTCGAAGCTCTCTTCTTTGAACATTAAAATTTATATTCTCAAGAAGGGCGGCACAATCTAAGTCTCCCTGGATAACGCCATATATAAAAGCTAAAGAAAGAATTGACCGTCTACTTTCTAAAGGTTTAAGATTTAAAAGAAGTAAACGTGCGTTATATGATGGAAGGGGATCAGTGAATCATAGAGACCGTAAAGCATATTTCAGAAATACCTAGGATTCGCTCAAGTCTGTTAATTAAAAATTGTTGAAAAGGCCGCCAAATAATAGTGGCATACTCAAGGTGAGATCGTACAAAAAACGTATATAGCAATTTTAATGTGTAAGGGTCGGAAAACTCCGAACTATTCCTCCGAATGAAACCAAGCATTGCATAAGATTTAGAAGTAATATAGTCAATGTGATTGTTGAACGTAAATTTAGCATCAAAAATAACACCAAGATCTTTGATTTCATTAACTGTCTGCAAGGTATGATTAGCAATATTATAAGAGCTTCTAAAAATAAGACGCGATTTTGAGTACGTAACATGAAAGCATTTTTTGATATTTAAGCAAAAATGGGATCTAGCGCACCAAGAGTAAAAACTTTCAATATCAGATTGAAGACTCGACATGTCATGTACGGAATTTACAACTGAATAGATTTTCAAATCATCTGCGTATAACAAAAACCTAGCGTACGAAAAGCAGGAACTAAAGTCGTTGATGAACAGTACGGAACAGCACGGTAACGTTCAGATGACACTTCATCAATAGAGACTTTACACCATCTATTACTTAAATACGACTTGAGCCATTGCAAGAAAATTGAGTGAAAGCCAAGACAGGCTATTTTATATATTTTCCAATATATTGTACAAATTGCACAAGGCTATAACTTTTTCTCGGAACTTTTTTCAAAATATTTTTACTTCAACTTGCTATTGCAGTTGAAAGAGGTAAGTTTCTTTTTGCAAACAATTCTTTCACCGTGAAATTAAGAAATTGACAATAAAGTGCCAAGCAGAAACTTTTCCTTAAAAATTCATAGGTTAAAATTTAAAAATCAAATTCAATAAGTACAATTTCAAAAGTTAAATTGAAAGACAAATCAGATGCGAGAAAAAAACATTTAATTTTTTATTCCCGTCTGCAAAACTAAATACTATTTTTTTTACTTTGCTAAAATGATTTGAAGGTGACTGCAGTTTGTAGAGTTGTAGAAACTTTATTAAAACTGCTCAATTTTCAAAATAAAATTCCATCGAAGGTTGGCTAAACATCGTAAGAACTACGTTTAGGACAGATCCTGACATATTCTACATTTTTTGTTCTGATTCTTTTATTTCTGAAAAGTGTTTTCAGAAGCTTACATTATGAAAAAAAAATACCAGTAGTATAACCGGTTGCGATTTAATGTATCCAAAACCAACGGCAATTTCCGATATTAATTTGTTCAGACATTTTATTTTATTTATTTATTTATTTAATATTTAATTTCATTTAGCGTTTACACGATTTGTTCGTGAATTTGCCAAATTCTCTGGTCTGGTGAAGGTATTCAATATTTACTAAAAAAAAAATGTTTGCTTAAAACGTCGTAATTTCTCTTCGAATGGCGGCATTCTCTCCCGATTGCTTAAAGGTTTCTTCAAAATCCGCAGCAACTTCCAAAAACAAAATCTGTTTTCTTCAATGGTAGTAAATACTCCTTAAGCGTCTACTCACTTTCCTTTGATAACTGTTCTTCTTCAATGTAGACCCTTTTTTTGGGTATTGTTATTTTTCATACGTTTACTTCCAACTCTTAAAACTTTAACAAAACTTGTTTAGTAGAATGACTTTTAAAAACTGTTGTAAGAATTGAAGCTAATCATACCGGACAAGTAGAATCCTTCCTACAGATTTTCAGACAATGCATTCTTGATCGAGATTTACAAATTTTTTTCGAACCCAAAATGGCTGATATTTATTCAAAATAAATCTAAATTTTTTTCGCCGCAGATAGTTAGTTATCGATAAGCACCTTTAGGTCGTTACAAGTGAAACGAAGTGCATACTTTTAGTTATTTAAAAATTCAATCGAGCATTGCTTTAACAGCTGTGTGAGGCTTTTCACATTATTGCAGGAAATATCCCGACAGCACATTCATATAAAAACAACATCTAACAGAAGTACGTAATTTATCCACTAGTCCAAACCCGCACTAGATTCATTTTTAAAAAATTATACGTATCCAATGGTCCTCTCTGGCTGAAATTCGCACACAACTCTCATTCGTTCTTGATGAAGTGGTTACGGGACTATTTCACTTGGATTTTCCCAGCGCTAAAAATGGCTGGAAATTTAAAATTAAACTTGATCTTCAAGGGCCCTTTATTTACCATATAATTTAATTAGTTTTATTGAAGCTGATCCAGCTTACTTGGGAAAGGAACAAATGTCTAGCTATTCAAGGTTAATGAACAGAAAAACTTTAAAAAAAGCTTTCGATAACAAATACAATGGATTTATGTAATAAGTACATCATGTGTAGAAAATATATACTGCTTCATAGAAAAACAGGCTATAAAAAAATTCATCTCTTACAATAGTTTCTATAATTTGGAGTACAGCGAAGAACTACACAGAATTTGAATTGTCCGTATAAGTCGCTTTAGTTCAAATCGCAAAAGTATGCCGTGTTATGACTTAAAATTGTTTTCGAAATATTTTCACAGATTATTGTGACGTCTTCTCTGAGTTTTGCATGTTCTTTTCTTGCTCGAACTCTCATTTTGATAACAGTGGCATATAACTACATTTTTTAGTATTAAATGCAAAAGTATTTGAGTAAAACATCTGATAAGATTTGAAAAAATATAAGTTTTATATAAAAGGTTTATACTATTTCGAATATCGGTTAAAATAACATAGATAGGACTACATACATATAATCTCACTTAAAGGAGAATTAGGAAGTAAAAATTTACACTGATAACTTTATAAGAGAAAACAAAATAGGAATATAGAAACCAAAGTAAGGAATTAATGGATTAACCCTGCTGTTAGGTTAAGACCATTTGGTCCAATTTTTTTTTTGTTTTCTTTGTAACTTTGGAACGGTGATATATACTGTCTAAATTTTTCAGCTCAGGTGGTTTTTTATAAAACAATATTATGTGCGAAAATTTAATTCTCTGACTTAAAACTGGACTAAGATAAATTGAAAATTACGAATCTAAGGTTAAGGGACCATTTGGTCCATAGTATATTTTCTTTGATTTTCTTTACATTAATTTTCCAAAAATAAGTATTTATTAGTTTGTTCGATATTTTTTGGCACTACATGATGAGCAAAAAAATGTTTTTCGGTTGGTTTTGCAAATAAACGCACTGCAAATGGAGCATTTTACATCAGACTTAGACTTGCAGCAACTACAAATTCCTCGCTTTCGAGCTCCTGAACTAGAAGCATTTTTAGAGCAGGCCACTGGTGCTGGGTTTTACCAGAGTTGAGTAAATAATAAAATAATAATATTTAGCAAGTATTGAACCAAACTAAATATAAAGACTAAGATTAAATTGTTATTTTGTATGAAAACTGCAGTATGGACCAAATGGTCCTCTAACCTAAGATTCGTAAGTTTTTTTTAACCTAACAGCAGGGTTAAGGTGAAGGTGAGAAAATTAAGTTTAAAGTTTCGCAAAAACATTTCTGGATATTTCACAACGTTCAAAGAATATTTGTTACATTTTATATTTATTAACATTTCAAAATTTTTTGAAAGATCAGAAAGTTAAAACAATTATTTATTTTTAGTACTCTGTTTAAAAAGAAGATATGGTAATAAAAATTTCGCAAACTAAATTTGGAAGGTGCATATTTTTAAGAAATGAGAATAAAAAGTGTGACTCATAATAATATCGATATTCCAGTTGAAGAAATTGTAATTGCTCCTTGAAAGTGTGAGATTTAACAAATTTGAATTCATGCTACAATTTTCTCCCGCATTTTTTTTATTTTCTTGGTTATAGCTATTCAAGGCAACTGAACTTTTCAATAGCTAGAAAAATATGTAAATGCACTAATGTAAATTTGAAACAGGGTGGATATGGCACACCCAGTCACATTCCCGCCCGGATAAAGTAGTTTATTTATTTCTAAAAGATGCTAACAAAAATTTGTGTATTAAGGAAACAACATTTGTGCTCATACCCTAATTATGGCCTCTCTTTACATGTCACCTACCTTGCCGAACACAAAAGAACGTAAATAAAACTGCACATATATTACATGAAAGTGACTGGGTTTGAAAGTTTTTTGACGAATATTCAATAGAAAAATTGATGTCATTAAAGGGAATATATATCAACCTTTAAAAAATATATGTAGATATATAAATTGTTTTCAGTTCAAACGCTAGTCTTGCCAGGGCTATAAAGTAGTATATGACTAACTATAATCAGCAGAATTGAACCAACATTCGGGAAATGCAATAAAATGTTAATATCATGCAAGACTTTGTCGATAATTTAAACTCAATTATTTTTTCTAAACTTGTGTTTGCGTATTAATTGAAAATTGAAATTTGTGAACCATTATAATGAATTAAAGCAGGAGCTGTTCCTCCGTTAAATTTTTTCGAAACTTCAGTATGTAACTACATACATAAAAGTCTATACGAAGTATACCTATGTTTTTACCACCAGTTTCTTCTTTCGATATTACCGTTGCTGATGTCCTTTTGTAAATTTCAAAGCTGACAATCAGTGCAAGGTCTGATAGTGAGGGATTTTGTCAGTTATTCTTCAAAACTTGTTCCAATACTATCACAGAACTTTTGGCTCTTCTCTTTTAAGAATGTCTGAACTGTTGAACTTTCTCAGATTCTTGGAAATTATTGTACAAAATAAAATCCGATATTTAGGTCTGGTGACCGTAAGGAAATTTGCAACTACAGCCCAATGGTTAAACAGAACACCCTGGCAAAGTTCTTCGATCACATTCCGCAACGTAAGTTATTTGATTACGTTAAGTAAGGCAATTGTTGAATGCCAGCTTGAATTAGTTCCAGGGAGGTCTATTTCCACAAATTTAGCCTTGTTCACTAATCTAATATTCAATGCATTCGAGGTTCGTTCACAACTTGAAGTCATTTACACAGACTTTTCAAAAGCGTTCGATAAAATTAAGCATTTAATACCATTACGGAAGTCAGAATTGCATGGAATGAGTGGAAAACTATTGGAATTTTTCTCCAGTTCTCTATTTAGGAATTAATGCGTGTCCATTAGTGCCCCTAAGTCATCTTTGGCTATCGACGCTTGGTAAGAAATTTCACAAGAGACGCACTGTAGTCCTTTATTGTTCGTCATCTTTACTAATGACTTGCCTCAACAATTCAAATTCGCTAAATGCTTGATACTAGCAGACGATATTAAACGGTTTTTAGGAGTCCGTAATATTTGTGACTTCAACTGACAGAGAGAGCTTGCAATCTGAATTTGATAATTTTGACGAATGGTGTACTTGCTATACGTTATTTTCAAACACGAATAAATGTTGCATTGTTTCTTAGTCAAAAAAAAATATAATTACCACTCTTTTCAGCTGTCAACTAAATGCTTCGTCTGTAAACTGCTCCTATGGCATCAAAGATTTGAGTATCATATTCGACTACAAAGTTTTTTTCAATAGTCATATTGATTATATTCTTTCCAGATCCTTTACAATGATTGACTTTATTAGACATAAATCCGAAGGCTTTAAGGATCCCATATAAATAGCTGTTTCGAGTACTGCTCATTAATAAGGAATCCAATCTACGAAGTGCCCACATAAAAGATTGAGAGAATTCAAAAGATATTTAGCAAAATAGCCTTGATTGCCATCATATACTAGCTGGCGTAAATTACTTGGCCTCCAAGCTCTGTATGTGACTAGAAGTTGTTCCTCGCGGATCTTTGCCTAAAATATAATTACCTGTAATCTTAAATGCCCCGAACTGTATAATTTCTTTATTCTCTATCTTTGGCACAGTAGATTATTTATCGAATTGACTCTTAAAACAAATTATACATTGAACGAACCAATCGTTCAAATTATATGTCTAGCAAATCAATTTAGTAGCGTTCTTAATTCAAATAATAGTTCATATGTATTTAAAATGAAACTGTTTTCTATTTTTAAGAAGTATGTAAAAAAAATCCTGTACTTTTTAGAATGAATGTTGTGCATTTTGTTTTATCCCAGCTGCATACACAGGTGCTACTTTAGAATTTATAAATCTGCCATTAAACAGCCATGTTTTTTAACCCGCTCACCATAAGCTTAGTGTATAATACTGGTTGTCATTTACCTGTAGGTTGAAATATTTTATTTCGTATGCGTCAAAGCTATTAAGAGATTTAAATCAAGGCTTGGAAACAGAATCACTAAATACAAAATTTTGCTTGAACAAAAGGTATATTAGTTTACAAATCACACATACAAACAAATGTAAATATGCATGTGTGCATTGACCCTGTAGGGAAAGCTTAGCCATATTTTTATCGCCTTTTGTCAAATGGGTAGTAGCTGATTTCATGTTCACTTTCAGGGGTGTTATGCTTCTCCAGCTGAGCAGCAGCATATATCTTGCAGATTAGCTTTTCGTACTTTCACTTTTGCCGATAGTCTGTAACCTGGGAATCCTTAGTTCTAAGGCATAATAAATATGTACAGAATATGAAAATTATTTTATCCATCGCCTAGATATTTTCTACAGGGCATTAGCTTAAATTCACTCACACATAATTCTCTTATTGGATTTAAATCACTGCAGCTTGCAGCTTGTCTACAAAATGGATTAAAATTTGCCAAGCCGAGTATTTTCGCTTTGACGTGTTTAAATGCGTGTCAACCGTATGACATATGTGATCCCAGGGCACATGCACGAATGGTTCGAATACCAAAATAGGATTAAAATATTATCGTAAATGATGTTAGGCTTACGAAAATTTAAATAAAATAAATCGCATACAACGCACATTGTTGTTTGTTGGAAAAAATGTAAAGGGGTAAGGTTGTCATTTTTTGAGAGCTTGCTTTGAAAAAGTTATAATTTTTTGGGAATTTGCTTTGAAAAAGGTCGTTCTAAATGTATGCAAATTTTATTCGCCATGCAAATCTAAATTTTTTCTAAAATATTTAGTTTACAAAAATAGTAAAGTATTAAAAATTTAATGTGTGTTAAAATTGAAGCGCGATTTTCGCTTAACGGTTTAATTTTTGCTAATATAAATCACAGCTAATCGAACATAATTCAAATTTATAGAAATATATTTACACTTGCGGTCAATAAAAACGCACCACCACTTTGGTAGAATATCTTCAGCTATATAACTGCAAATTTTAAAAAATTTCTACTAGATCTAGTAAGAAGTGAGGAATAAATTATTTTTTATGAAATTGGGTTGCACACTCTTCAATTATAATCGTCTTTTGGTTGTGTATTTGAAAAGTTGTGCAAAACGCCAAATAATCGGAAGAAATTAATGCGTGATGAAAAAATTCACATATTGCCATTAGATGAAGAAAAGTTATCTTCTCGGCAAATAGCAGCTAGAATTTGTTGTAGTCACTCAACTATTGTTCGTCTTTTACAAAAAAAAAACAGAGAATGGTGATGTGTTGGAGCGTAAAAAGGGATCAGGTCGTCCTCGAAAGTCACCAAGTTTATTTAAGAGTCGAAATCATACGCCAACGGCTTAGAGATATGGAAGACGTGGTGCCAAAAAGCCACTATTAACACAAACATATGAAGGCTGCACGAATTTCTTGGGCTAAAAAGTACCAAAACTGGGTTCAAAATGATTGGCAACAGATTATGTGGTCTGATGAAATTTAATTTGCTAAACTCACAAAATTTGCCTTACGTGCGCTGTTCAAGTGGTGAGAGGTTCCAGGATAATTGTGTAGTAAAGAAAGTTAAGTTCCCTCAAAATCAAATAATTTGGGGCTAGTTTTCATACCATGTTTTGGGGCCTCTACACCTTGTTGATGGAATAATTAATGCACAAAAATATGCGACAGTGGTTAACAATTTTTTAGTACCCGCAATCGAAGAGCATTATTTGTATACGGATCGCCAAATCTTCCAGGATAACTCAGCGCCATGCCATCGAGCAAAATGGGCAAGTTTTTATTGCAAACAAATTTCGTATAAAACATCTATACAATATTGGTGTATATGATCCGAGTGAGCTCGAATTTTTTTTTTAATTGGCCAATACATTTAACGATCTAGGGCTTCAACACTTGGATTGGCCTGGAAACTCGCTTGATTTAAACCCTATTGAGCACTTATGGCACATAATGAAATGTGAAGTTGCTAAACAGAAGCCAACAAATAAAAGTCAATTGGTAAAGATTTTAGAACTGGTTTGGTATAGTCCCGTTATAAGGAAATCAATTGAGGTCCTATTGAATTCCATGCCTTCAAGAATTAAGCCGGTTATTGAGGCTAAAGGAGGAACGTTAGTGGTGAAAATGATTTAGTCGCTTTAAGTTAAATTCACGTTGTTATCTTTTAATTAATCATGAATATCATCGAAAGTAAATTTTTGTTAATTTTTTTAATTAATTGGCTATTCCTTATAACAACCGCTTTCTTCTTGGATGGTACAAAATTTTTCCTTGTGGTAACACAATGGGCCTCTTGATACGAGTACTGGCCTAAGTAAACCGCTGCAGGCGGCTGCTACTCCAACCTAACCTAACCTATTATAGTATGGATTACTTTCTGAATATCCGGCACCAGCGACATCTACTCTCTCCCTCTGGTCCAACCCTGTCGAAACTGCACGTTTCCTGGGCCTCCCCCTAGATGAGTTCGACGACAACGACCATGGGTGAATCCGCTCTTTACGGGGCGCGACTAGCCGCTACAACAACAACAACAACTGGATTTAGTTTATCTAAAATATATATATGTTGCATTACACTGAATAGACATTTTGATACTGGGCAAAGTCGGAGCCTGAAGGCGGACGTTACAATTATCTCGAATACAAAGCCACCTATTTTAAAATTTGAATAAAATCGAACTGTAAATAAGGGTTCCCGGAATATCTCGGCTCTAGCGGTGCCTAGCGGAAACTTTAGTAGATTTGAAATAAACTGTGAAAACATGACGGAAATCCGTAAATACACGCCATCATTTCTAATTCGCAAAGACTTTTTTTTCAAATCGATACTCATTATAATTTTCGTGAACTCTTTTAATAAAGCAGATGCTTTGCGAGATTTCACATTTTTCGAATAATGTCACACCCGATTTTACTTTAAGCGGGGAATTACTTAAAACATTTCAAAATTCAATACAACTCAGAAATTTTTTTTATGTTTTAATCGATATATGTGCACACCTGCCTGCGTGTCAGATTTTCAACAGCCAATTCTCGAAATTGTAGAAAAGAAGCTTCTCGAAAATGGCTGGCGCCGAGCCCACCAAGTTTTTGATCACAAACTTTAAACGGGAATTTTTCGAAGCCATGTTTTCCAAAATTGAGTAAGTAATAATAAAAGAATACAGTGAACCGAGTTTTTTTTCAACCTCACACATCACTCTAAATAAATAGTGAACTTATTTGAAAAGAATTGTCTTCATTTCTCTACAAATCAAATGCAAAAAAAAGGAATTTTTTACGCCTCTAGATGGGCTTCCCATTTAAGTGAACAAAATGGTAAAATACCGTTAGGTATAGAAATTTTTTATATGTGTTAACAAAATAAGCAAGCGTTTTTGGAAATGCATAAAAATTTCTATCGTATTCCACCCCAAGTAACTGATAGAGGAAAAATGCAAAGCCCCAATGCGTGTGCATATATTTTATTAACTTAAAAAAAATACAAACATCCCTATGCAATTGGTTTTAACAAAACTTTAACCAATTTAAATTTGTGCGTAATCAATTACTTACTTAAATTTCAATTCTATCGAATCAATTCACTTCTGTACATACCTATGTTAATTAATTATTCAAAAAAAAAAACAAAAACATGTCTATTCTACATTCCAAATATTAAAATTACATGATTTAATTAAGTTAAAATATTTATGGTTGAATTTTTGACATTTGCTCAAAATGATATTTCAATTACTGATATTTCAATTATTAATATGGCAAATCTAATTAGAACACTATGTATAGTGAAATTTCAAACACATTGAAACAAACCGTAGTGTTGTTCTTACATAAATTATTTTATAGGCATCAATCAATGTGAACAAATACTACAATAATACACAGTTATTAATATGTTGCAAATTAAATGTTAAAGCTGGCATTTACTCAGACTTGCAGTCGATAAACATGCATACATATATATATAACATATATATATATATATATATATAATTCAATAATGTACAAATGTCATAAATTTGTAAACAAACCTTCATACACTTTTACACTCATGCATTGCTTTATGCAAGTAATTTCCATTCGGAAAAAGTATTTGACATAATATTTTCTATACATTCATATACAGGGCCTTTTTTTAGGGACCCTACAAAAGTAGACCGATAGCGACTGTAAACGAGGCCATATTTTTTCCCCCTCCTTCGACATTTCTCTTCAGTATGGTTTGCCATTTTATCATGGAAAGATATACGATCCAACAACGAGTCGAAATTATTAAAATTTACTACCGTAATTCGGAGTCAATAGCCTCAACTTTAAGAGCGCTACGTCCAATTAATGGTCGTCGTCAATTCTGGCAGAATGGCTTCGTCAATAAGTAAAATATTCGTCATTGGACAGGCAGCAATCCACACGTACTCCATAAGTCAACATTGCATCCCGAAAAAATTACGGTTTGGTGCGGTTTGTGGGCCGACGGCATCATTGGGCCGTACTTCTTCCGTGATGATCAAGACCGGTACGTTACTGTGAATGGGAATCGCTACCGCTCAATGATAACCAAATATTTTGGCCCGAATTGGATGACATAGACTTGGACAATATGTGGTTCCAACAGG